>DF239789.1:162985-229418 GCA_000507305.1 Breviolum minutum Mf 1.05b.01
TCCAGTGGGTATCGGCAAAAAAACAGCGAGTTGGCAGCTGACTCGCTTAGGAGCAGCGCTCCTAAGCAAGTCAACCCCTGTGTGGGCAAGTCAGAGCTGCTCAAGAAAAGCAGACTCGCTCGGCAAAATCCTGACTCGCTTAAGAGCAGCGCTCCTAAGCAAGTCAGATGGTTTTGGGGCAGCACCCCTCAGAAATTGCGAAACAGCTCGGGAGACCTGGGTGGAAAAAACTTAAGAAAGAACCAAGGTGGCACAGCAGCAGCAGCAATGCATATTCAGTGAAGCAAAGTGTAATGTGAGATACATGCAGAACTACTGTAGATTACTTCTCCATTTGCACTCGGATATGTAGCATCTCCATGCATATCCTGCCACCAATTGGTGACTTAGGTGGGAACTCCTGTGAAATCTTGTGAGCCATTGCCTGGCAGGTGGGGAAAGATGTGATATGACGTCAAACTCTGTCAAATCTCAGGAGTCAGTAGTTGCTTGCGTCATTCAAGTTCAACCGTCCAATTGAGAGACATTGACATTTGTGACATACTTTTTAAAATCTTTTAAAGCTTCGAAAGCTTGTTGGAAAACGATGCCAACATATACAGTGCTCGCATTTGCAGCCATTTCGCGTCAAAGAAAATCAGTTGGGCAGACGTGGAAGCAATGGCTGACCAGCAGGCAGAACTTCCGGCAGCACCAACAGGGCCTGAAGCCACGGTGCAGTTCGTAGAGTTTGAGAGCTGGCTTCAGGCCCGATACCCACTGGAACCCGATGCTGGCTACCTTGCCTTGGCTTGCAGCCTCTTGTGGAGTGACAGACTGCCAAGAGACAGGCATTCACAGGCTGTCCCCAAAGGCAACCAATGATGTTGGTTGGAGGCATGTTTCGCTTGCAACAGTGCTCAAGAAGGCGCTCAACTACATGGAAGCAAAGCAGTGGAGTGGCAACATGGCGCCAATTCAGGTCTTCCCCTTGGCTGGGGGGCAACTGTTTGGCTACATCACAGGCCACCAGAGGATGGTGGCTCTCCACATGGTGTGTGTGTGTGTGGTTTTACATGCAGTCAAAGACCCTCCCAGCATGGGTCAAGACTATGGCCCAGCAAGTTCACTTCAGCGTGGTTGTTACAAGCCCCGAGACAGCAGCAGTACACTCGCTTGCAGGGCGGCTCAGCGAGAAGCTTCATGCGACCAAGTGGAGCTACATCTCAATTTGCATGATGGTGAATGCAAAGGGCATGAAGTTGGATGACTTCAGGGCCCAGCTGCTAAAACAGTGCAGCGAGGCTGAGAATCAGATTGATGTGAAAGCTGTGTTCACTGTGGCTTCAAGGGTTGGCAAAAAATCCTTGCAGTTGCTGCAGAAGTTCCAGGATGAGAGGCTTGACGGAGCAAATGCTTTGCCACTGAGCTTCTGGCGTGGCCATGGGTTGCAATACTTGATGCCGTCCCAGGTCCGAAAGTCAAGTGGAAGCAGTGTAGCAAGTAAGATTTCAGTCAACAAAAAGCATTGGCATAAGCAAAGAGCCTTACAGAATCTTGCCCTTGCGCGCCCCCAGAGCAATGAGACAAATAAGAGAATGATAGAACATGAACATTAAGCAAAGAAAGAAGCAACACAAGTATTGAAGATAGTGGTAGCAAGTACAATCAACAAATAACAAATAGCATTGGCATAAGCAAAGCTTTACTGAGGCGCGCAAGGGCGCGCACCCGGACAAATAAGAGATAAACAAAAAACAACATAAAACAACAAAAGTCGTGGTAGCAGTACCATCAACAAGTAGCATCAAATAGCACTGCATAAACAAAAAGCTCTACAGAGGCGCGCCCAAAGCAATGATAGNAATATTTCATTTGTAAGGGGGGGATCCCGGTAATGAGGCACAGTGAGGCTCACGGTCTTCCTCATTGAAATCGTTCCCATGAAGTCTCTTTCCCACGAAGGTTCTTTTTTTAACTGCATGTTAAGACTCTTTACTTTTCCTTTTTCAATTTTTGGCACAAGTTCCGTAGGTGTGAGTGCTTGCACATGTTGCCAAAGATCTGTGGCCGTACATGTGATGTCTGCCAGTGTGATTCCATTATGGAGAGCATCTTGATGTGATTTGGGCTGATAAATATACTCATGATTGTCTGGTCCTAGTTTTCTTACCGGGAGCCAGTTTCCAAATTGCAAGGAAATCGCAATAGCCATCTCTGTCCAAGAAAAACCTAAATGATATCCCGACGGCTCAGTTTCGTCATTCGGCCATCTGCATGAAAGCATCCAGGAAATACATGCTTGCGTGACTTGAAGACCCCATGCGGAATGTTGAAGCCATCTTTCATCAACCTGAATGTTTCGGCCATTTTGGGGATCGGATTCCCTTACTTTTCACTACCTTTTGGGGTTTTCCCAACCGGCGGGAACGGGTCGTTTTAAATTGCCTCCAACTTCACGACGGCTCTAAGGCTCCAGGCTAATGATGTCCAACTGGCTGAAGCAAATTGATACCCAAAGCGATGTTTCACCTGAAACGTCCGAAACATGGAGAAAACAGAAAAACGCGGAAACGCATAACTAGTTAACGAGTTGGTGGTTTCAATCCCATCTGACAAATATGCTCGTCAAAATGGGAATCTTTCCCAAGTTTCGGGGTGAACATAAAAAATGTTTGAGTTGCCACCACCCAGTTGAAGAAACGTTGATCAAACAGGGAAAACGCATAAGTCAATTTTGGTACCTTTCCCCTGGAAAACTGCTCCATGCTTTAGTGGACAAAAATGGGCAGTTTATCTGTTTAAGTCCTTAAGTGAAACCTGGTCCATCAATGTCCCATCACGGACCCTATCTGAATCAAATGAAATCATGTGTCACCAACCTGAATTTCCCAGAAATAAGGGGTACCATTTCCCTTCTTAGCTACCTTTTGGGGTGAGGTCGCTATGATTTGACCAGATGTATGATACATTTACCCACGTGAATGGCTGATTATTGATGGTAAATGTCGGTAAATATATCAGACATGGATCCTATGGGTGTTGAAACATCACGGAATCCCGCCGCTGAAGTCGTTTTTTTTCCGGAGAAAAAAGGTTGGATTTTGGTACACCATGTGTTTGAATGATGCAACTAGATGAATAAAACCAGGCAATCAAACATATGGCAAGTGTTGATTCTCTTGACCTCATGATCAATACAGCAATATGCATGTAAAAGCTTATCCCTGGGCAAATCATACCAATAATCATTCCTAAACCTGAACGTAACTATATAAGTAAGGTGTGTTTATGTGTTTCCTTTCAAGCCATGAAAAGGCCATTTGGAAGCGGTCCCACAACCCAATCCTTAGGGGACAACAACAACGATCACCATGGTCCATGAACCACTGAACCAAGTCCTGGGATCCCATCCTCCTAGGAGGACTGGAACTCCCTTAGGTTTCAAGCCGAACCCATTTGTGGTTCCTAATTTTTTACGGACGCACGGCCACCTGCTCCGTAGAGTCATACTGCCTGACAACGCATGGCAGGACGACATGTGAAGCACAAGGAAACGTGGGAAGATACATAACCTAAATACATGGAGAGTGATATAAATATAGCCCATAGCATCCTTTATATGATATATTTACTTGCATTTGGTTGATTTTTATAGTTAATGAAGCTAAATATACCATACATGGATCCTATGGGATATGGATAATGATATGAGCCACGAAAAAAAGACCTGGATACTTTCCATGAATATTGTATAAAAACACAATATAATATGTATATATATATATATGTACGTAATGAATACAATGTAATAATAAGTTATAAAGTTCAAATGGTATTTCAACTCACCGAAACATGAGCGAAACCAGATTCATATTGACAATATATTGCCTTCCACGAATCCATTTTTTGCACCATAAGGGGGTCTCTGAACAAAGTCATGAGTTATCCCTTGTCACATCCTAAGGCACATGAATGCATTTGGAGGGAACTTTGCCCAAAAACAAACAACATCTCAGAATTCATTGCGATTCTGCAACTGTCAGCTGGGGATATTATATACAATATGGTACAACTATGCAAGACTATGTACAACTCTGGTTTCCGGGAATGTCCCCCCGAAAAATCACAAATCGGTTCCTAAAGTTTTCAACGTTGGCCGTGAGGAAACATGTTCCTTTGCATCCATGGGAGCGGAAATCCAAGCCAACTTTTTGTTGCAGAGGTGTACCAAGTCATCCTTGACTTCCTCACACGTGAGCACAGGTGATTTGATGAAATGTGTACATCTTGGAAAGAAATGGGTGTTTCCAAAAATAGGGGTACCCCGCAATGGTGGTTATGATGGAAAACCCTATTGAAATGGATGATTTGGGGTACCACTATTTTTGGAAACATCCAAATCGCAAACTGCATCATTTAGGCAAAAACAGCGTCTCTTATTGGCGCTTATCGGCGCCTCAGAAACGAAAAGTCAACACATCTTATGTTGTTTCCACTTCCAAGTCAGAACCGGCTTACCATGACTTCACCCACGCCAGAGACTTACAAAAAAAAGTTGCAGTTAAAAAAATGGCCACAAAATCACTGACACAGAATCATCTCAAGTCAAAGCAACATGTGAGCGCTAAAAATGTGAGACTAGACACCAAGCAAAGCAGGAAACCTGCGGGCCAGGTATCCATCAACTACCAAAAAAAATCACTGAACGTTTTTTTTTGCCAAGGCTCATAGTCTGCCAGGATGTCCAGTGCTTCCTGAAACAATTTTTGAGCTTCCAAGATCCAGTGTTCGGCCTCGCTACCTGAAGTTCCACGGCTTTGCTTCAAGCGCATGCTGGCGAAATTATATAAACGTCTTGCATTCATGGGCATCTGTAAAGTATTGGTCTGCTTTCGAACCAGCCCTGCTGATTCAAACATCTCTGCGGATTTTGCAAAGTCTGAACGTAGGGAATAGACCAAGCCTAAGTTGTTGTAGGTTTTGGCCCCCTCCTCCGTGTCTTGCATGCCATGTTTTGAAAGAATCTCCAGTGCGGAAAGCATGTCGGAGACTGCCTTGTCCAAATCCTGTCGAAAAGCACCGAATATTTACTTGAACATAGGTATCAATACAGAAGTTTCTAGCCTAACACAGATATACTTTCCCTTATGATCGTTCAAACCATTTCAAACTGATGCTTTGGGGCACATGTGGACAAAATTGGGTTCCTCCCTCAACAAAAAAAATCATGGAATCTGAACTCACCCCTTGAAATTAAGGGAAAGTCATCTTCCAAACTGGTTTTTTTTGGGGGGGTTCAAAATGTGAGTTAGTTTTCGACAAAGCATCTTACACCCCCGAATTTCAACATAGCCCCCGAAAATGGATGGTTGGAAGACGATGCTTTCCTTTTGGGGCCCGGTTGAATTTCCGAGGTGTTTTCATGTCTGGCCCTCCGTCCTCTATTGGAGGGCAAAAATCCGCAAAGAATTCATCAGGCTCGTCACGTACCAAAGCCCGAGCCCTTGCACGTAATAACTTACATCCAGCAATGCTGTCGGAGGCACCAAGGATTTCAAGTTCATTCAATCCTAGTTTTGGGGTGTAAAAAAAAAACTCGTTCCAAAACAAATCTGAGTCAAAATTTGGTGGTGTTTCAACCCGTTTGAGTAGTTGGTGGTTTCAACCATTTGAAAATTATGCTCGTCAAATTGGATCATTTCCCCAGTAAAAAGGGGTTTAAAAACTGAAAATAGAAGATACAAACCAGCTCCTAGAATCCTTTGGTATACATCTCAGTGGCATTTTGGTGAAAGCCACGTTTGTGCTCAATCCATCCACGCTCGTGCCAAATGTTGCCTACGTCAATAGCCATTTGGTCACGGGAATGTTCAGCTTGAACATTCCAAGTGATTAGGCTGGTTTTTGTGGATAAACCAAAATCCAAAATTGAAGCTGCTTCGTCCAAAGATGAGAAAGCACTGAGCAATTTCCCGACCTGTGAACAAGCCTTTAACATTTTCAAAGGCAATTCTTTAACATGTTGACTTGCAGAATGAAGGAACCAGCTCTGCAAATGTTTCTTCACATTTGCATCAAACAACTTTCTGCCCTGGCCGCTATCCACCAGTCGCAAAATATTCTCTTCATCTGCTTGTACGCTGGCCCTTGCAGAACTGATGGATGCTTCACGTAGTGTCTTGTAGATTTGATCGAAACCATCACCATGCATGAGACTTAATGTCCACTGTTCTTCCTCTTTGGGAGGCATCAGAATTGTAAGTTCACAGTCCTTGCCCAATTGAATGGCAGTATCTAACTCTAACATACACCATGACCGCTCAAGATAAGCCGGAGCATACCAGGGCATCATCAATGCAATAATCCTTAGCCCATAGGATCCATGTATGGTATATTTACCCACATTTACTATATTTACAATAAAAAATCAACCAAATGTAGGTAAATATATCATACATGGATGGTTTGGGTTAGTTGGAGTCAACCAAGATGCGAAAAAATAAACCATCATGAGTCCTACCTTTGTGTGCTTTTTGTATGGTAAATATCGTAGGGGGGGAAGAATTTGGAAGGGAATTTGTACTGAGATCAGCTTCTACCACATAAAAACTGGGTATACTGGTAACTCTGCTACTCTTCCCTCCCAATCATAGAAGTGGAAAAATGAAAATGTCTCCAAGATGAGTTTCTATTAAAATTGGGGAGAATTTTTCCACTGTTTCCCAATGATTCTCGGAGCTAAGGTGTTGGTCCACGTCTAGTTGGTGGTTTCAACCCATCTGAAAAATATTAGTATTAGTCAAATTAGATCATTTCCCCAACTAGGGGTGAAAATAAAAAATCTTTGGAACCACCACGTAGATGTGATTCCACTTGATTTTTTGACCGAGCTGCCTTCCGATGCTTTTCACTCGACCCTCAAAGACCTCTTTGAATTCTTCAAAGGGAACGACTTCACCCTTCAATCGCATCTCTTGCACACGATGTTGGTTCACACATGCCCAGCACATCCACAAATAAACACGCTTCATATCCAGCAGTTCAGTCATACACCAATGGGTCAAGCTGTCTACAATGTCACCAACGGTATATTTCCAGGTGTATGACAACATGTGTGTAGCATGACCCACATTGTCTTCACCACTTACAGTGTCAACAAATGCAGAGCCCGGCAAAGAATCTCGAGGACAAGGTGTGCCAGAACTATAACCTCGAATCCTCAGTCTTTGATGAACTGTTGAACTGATGCTTGTCCAACAGAAATCACAACAAAAACTCTGCTGGTAGGTTTACCTTGCCTTTTTAAAGAATCACTGAAATTCGCTTACAGTGTCACCCCCCATTGTTTCATTTTGTCACAAAATTTGTTCTAAGATCCAATTGCTTCTACAGGGACATGAACCGTTCCCATTTTGTTGATGGACAAAATCCTGGGGACCAGTTGATATATTACATAATTGCACTGTTTCAACATGTTTCAACTACCCTTGAATTGGAATTCCAAAATGTTGTGTTTTCCATGAAGAAAAGGGGTTTGTGTCGGCTCCAAAAATGGCCAAAATCATCATCCATTGGGTCCGTCCATCTCTGTTCTCGTTCAAGGATCACTGTCTCCTCCAAGTCATGGATGGTGTTGCCTTTTCCAAGACCTGCTTTGGAAACAGAGGCCCGGACGCCCGAAGAATTACTTTGCTTCGAAAAAATCCCCAACTTGAAGTTCAAGAGACACGAGGATAGTGGTGGCAGAAGTAGTAGAAGTAGTAGTAGCAGCAGTAGAAGTAGTAGTAGTAGTACTTAGTAGTACTTAGTAGTACTTCGTAGTAATTAGTAGTGACTGGTAGTACTTAGTAGTACTTAGTAGCAATTACAGTTCAGCAAAGGGTGTATTATTCAATGGGAAAATTTGGGTGCCCTTGGGAGGGTACCCTAGCAGTTGTTCCCCAAGAATTGCCCCATATTGCCCTATACAACCATTATCTAACACATGTCTAGGTGGTATATGTTGGTAAATATCTGGGGTACTCTCCCAACATTACCCAACTTTTCCCTTTGAATTATCTATTATCTAAATGAATATATATATATATATGATCACTAATATCATACATCAATATCTATATCTACACAATTTTGGAACCCGGATGAGTTTTTTTCGGCAAATATCGCCATTCATGGAACCGGAGCTCTGCCGAAATTCCCTGCGGGTGGCATCTGCAAGGATGGAAATTTGAGGCCCCGAACCTTGAAGAAGCGAAAGAAGGATTCCCTTCAGGTAGGTGCAAAAATACCCCATTAACATCTAGGTTTATATACCTATTATATGGGTATTTCCAAAAATAGGGGTACCCCCAAAATGGATGGTTTATAATGGAAAACCCTATTAAAATGGATGATTTGGGGGTACATAAGGTTTACCCTCCGTGAAACTCACATTTTCGCCCCTGAAAAAATAGGCCGTTTGCCCCCAAAAAAGGAAAAGTAGTCACTTTCAACCATCACTTTTCACAGGTCCGATGTTAGCATTGCACACTCCATTTCTTGTTCGGTACGCTAACGTTCACACAAACAACACAGTTGAGCCACGAAAAAAACCCTTATTACTTTCCATTATATTGGTTGGTTTATAGGGATCCTTATCATGGTTTATTATAATCCCTATAAAACGGGGTAGGATTTCATCCCCTATATACCCTAACCAATCAGGGGCCCTTTTTTCATTGCTCAGTTGGCCTTCTGTCGCCAGCAAAGACAGGAAATCTCCAGCTAAGTAGTGAATGCTGAGAGCTTTCGACTCGCTTTCAGCTTTTTTTGTCAAAGTCACGACTCGATGCACCATGGAATCACGAAGCTTTCATAGCTTTGGTTCTACTGAAACAAGAAAATAGAACCAGCCAAGAGTGTATTTGAGATTATTTGATTATGATCATGAACACCGAAAAAACACGTGGAAGCTTCTTCAATTGCAGCGTTGTTGGACTTATTTACATCATAGTGTTCTTGTGCCTTGTTCGTTCAACCCACATTGCTGTGATCATGGAAGAAAGCATGCGCAGCTTCAAATGTCAACATGTTGGGCCTTGACTCATGGAGAGAGAAACGCGTTGGTTTGTAACACTGAAATGCTCTTCACATTCTATGTTGAATCAAGGGGATGAATTGCAAATCATATGAATTCTTCTGATTCTAGTACCAAGAGTCGTTACACCCGCAAAAAAACTCACATACTGTTGATGGACGAAATCCTACACCACCCGGAATGTATAAAAACCTTGTAAATAATGGGATATCCACCATATCAACTGGTGATCGCAGGATTTCTGAACTATCAACAGTAGCACTTGAAAAAGATAGCGGTTGGAAGATAAGAACCTTCTTTTGACAAGGCTTTTTTGGGACATATGAGAACCTCCAGTCACAAGCTAATTACTATGAGCATCGTTCAAAACCCTTGGCCGACACTCCATGACATCCTTAAAGAACAAGCCCCTATATACAGCAAAAATACACTCCACAAAACTAACATAGCATCTGAAAATTGATGGTTGGAAGATGATTCTTTCCTTTTAGGAAGGCCTATTTTCAGGGGCTATGTTCATTTTAGGGAGGGTAACTAAGATTTTGGCCACTGCCAATCAAAAAAAACAACATTTTTTGTGGCTTCGACCAACACCTTTGTCGGGCTCATCTGTTTTTGGGTCTCGAATTCAATCAAAAAAATGACCAAAGACTATGCAATAAATGCACAACATGCATGGAAGAATATGGCTATCTAAAACACCATATGACTGAATGCCCTAAGATGTTCCATACATTCTATGACATTCTATTCCATAATAAGAATCAGGCTAAACCTCATAAGATGTCATAATGGATAAGAATCAAACATCTATGACAAATTGGGATACTGTAAATTTATCATAAGAATGTCCCTTCCATTCTAGGACTGGTTGGATGGTGATGATGGTGATGATGATGATGATGATGATGGTGATTATGATGATGTCTAGTGCTTGCAAAAGTTCCCTTAAGGCCCTTAAAGAGCACATCCATCTTACTTTCTGCAGGCACTTGCAGGCAAACACAAGGCGCCTAGCCAGGATCATTTGCGCAACAGCATGCGCCAGGAGCAACAAATGCTCCTGCAGCACAACTGGATCGTTTCATATGGGCGTAAAAGATGTTTCCCCAATCAAAAAGCCCTCAAGACCATCTAAAATCAAGCATTTGTTTGAGTGAATTATGCTAATCCGTACGAGCAATCGTAGCACCTATGTTCAATTGTGATGAGTCCATTCAAATTCTTGAAGCACACCCATGATAATCTGTTTCATACTTTTTGTGTTTGGTGACATTTATTTGAGACAGCAAAGGAGCAAAATCCCAAAAAAGTGGGAACATGTTCCAACCAAAGAAATTTGCCTCAAAAATGGCCATTTGAAAGAACCACCACAACGATCACAACCGCAACCTTTTCACCTAGTTGCTGGTTTCAACCATCTGAAAAATATGTCTCGTCAGATTGGATCATTTCCCCAAGTTTCGGGGTGAACATTCCAAAAATATTTGAGTTGCCACCACCTGGGGTATATTTACCTACTTTTTATTCCATAAAACATCAACGAAATTCATCTAGGCTAAATATACATGAATCGTCCCATGGATTGTTTTTTTGGGTGCCGTTAAACCACCACCTACTGATTCAGCCTGACAATTCTTCGATCATTTTTTTTTAACGCTCTTTCCTGAGGAAAATCCTGTTGATGGCAACCAGAAATCCGGTGAGAAAACCAGTTGATGTTGGTTGTTTTATCCCATTATTTAAAGGGTTTTTTAGTACATGTCAGGTGGTTGCTTGGGATGTCTGAACCATCAACAGTATCTTCATCATCCTCAATCCAGGGTTCATGTTCGAACCACCAAAAAGACCTGCAAATACTAGGAATTCAATTGCTATTGCTTGAATGAAAGCTTTACCATGATGCGTTGATCATTCTTGAGTCTCTTATATGTACCATGCTGAAAGAGTTTATTTTGTGGAATGGTCATCCGTCTATCCATAGCAATCCTTATTTCACGACTAATTTGAGCTGATGTTCCTTCCCACATCATACAACAACAGGAGACCATGACAACCCAAATAAACTATTTGCCAATGCAGTGCACCTGCATTCTCTGCCTTTTTCCATTTTTGTAAAAAAAAACTCCATCTCCTGTTTCAATCAAAGAGTCAGTCCATTTGAATGACTGCTCATATTTTAGATCTCCCCACCACACAGTAACACTGAAAAGTTCAGGTATGGGTTAGGATCCTGAGGGGTGTGACGTAGCCAGCAGTGCCAAAAGGACTTCCGAAACTGGAACCCCCAGCCCCCAGCCACCTTTGGGGGAAACATTCCAACAAAAGATCTTTGAAACCAATCAATCCACCTAGATTACTTAAAGGTTCAGGATACTTAGCAACTGGTTATATGTAGGTTTATAACCCAAGGATTTGGGGACATTTTTCACCCACTTATAGAGGCATAACCCTGGTAAGTATCCTGAACCTCTAAGTACCAACGCCAACCATTTTGGGCTTTTTCCGGCTTCTCCCCCATCATGGCCTGATCCGCCTCATCAGCTAGCTGCTCTAAGCTTTGTAGAGCTGCGAAACCTGGCGAATTGGTTTTCTAGTTGGTGGTTTCAACCCATGTGAAAAATATGCTCGTCAAATTGGATCATTTCCCCAAGTAGGGGTGAAAATAAAAAATATTTGAAACAACCACCTAGTTTTTTTTCAACGCAAATGAGCCATGAAGCACAAACACCTCGGGTACGAAATTGGATGGTTCCGTTGGGTTTGTTAGGATCAAAGGTGAAGTGGAATCAGTGGGTGAAATATCCCATTGATCCGTTTACCATGTACAAAAAAATCCTGGGATTGAATCCTGGTTGTTTCATGACAGGATCCTTATCTCATGGCTCATGAAATAATCGCCATATAACTGGGTAGCATGTTTTTCATTGCTCACATGTTGGGATGGGTCCAATGGTAGGGTGATCAATGGTATATTCGTAGGGACTACACTCCCCCGAAAACCAACATGACAATTGAAAAATAACCATGAAGGAAGATGTATCCCCCTATAAAAAAATGGAGCTGTTCCATTGTCATCTTAGTTCTCGGTGGTCTATAATATAGCGGACTATATATCTCTAGGGCAGTTTTTTGCCAGTGATTTGGACCCACTTTACACTATGATTGGGATGGTTGGGCAACAAACAACAAACCCTGAGAGATCAGGTCGGCTCTGCTGGCCTTGAGTGACAAGGGATCACTTTCTCCCTGAAACTAACAGCAAACGCCACTGAAAATAGGCCGAACTTGCCCCCAAAAAGGAAACGAGAGAACGTATTCCAACCATCCAGGACTTCAGGGGCGAAGGGATGTGAGTTTTAGGGATGGGTATAAATTTGAACCCACCTAGATTTTCCTGAAATTAGGGGTCGAATTTCCCTTCCAAAAAGCCACCTGTTGAGGTGAGGGAAAGTGTGAGGTTGCGATTCAATTTGACCAGATTATATATTACTACTAACCCAAACAATGCACTAATTATAAGGGAAATCCCTGAAAATTGCCATACATTTCAGCATCAAGTTTAATTCTCCCCAAGTGGGTCCAATCCATTGATCCCTGAGCAACGTCAACAAAACCCTTGCGTATCTCTAATACATGGAAGTTAGGTGGTGGTTTTCCATACTTATTTATGACACCTGTTAACAATGAATCAATTTGCCTATATTAATCTTTTCCCCCAATTTGTCGTGTCGAACATTTCAACTTAGATCCTTAAAACCAAAATCGCTCAGAGATTTGATAGATACAAAAACAAAAACAAAAAAAACTATCTGAGAAATGGAATTTTGTTTTTTTTGTTCACCCTATAATTTCCTGAAAAATAGAAGGCCATGTTACCCTGAACATGTTTTGGAACATTTTTATCTCGACCCTATACTTTCCTCAATAGTAGGTCATAGATCACCAAAAAAATCCAATCACTTCTCCAAATCTTCTCAAAGATCACCCAACTTCAATGTTTTTTTGCTTCAACTTCCTGAAACCAACTGTGTTGCCTTGCGGCTCCATACGAGCAGCACAAAGCAACGCATGAGAGGATTCACTCAGCGCCTTGAAAAGGTCAAGGAAGGGAGTCCAAAGACCTTTAATTCAGTAGTCTTTTCGAAAAGACCATTATCTTAGTAGGGATGTTTAGTCAACAATGCCAGGGGACTGTTATTTTAATGGTCTTGGACTTGTAGGGCAAGGATGAGTCGACTTTTTTTGTGAAGAGTTATCCTCTTGGTGAACTAACATGGCTGGCTGGAAAATGGACCTGGATTGAAGATGTAAGAACCTATAATTGAACATGGGTGGGGGATCAAAAAAAATTATTCCCAGGGGATCAAAAAAATAATAAGAGGATCAAAAAAAATTATTCACGTGGATAGAAACGCTTTCGTGTGGAAGGGAAGCAAAAATTGCCTCACTGACCGGATCAAAAAAAATATTAGACCCGGATCCCTGCCCAAAAACGACATGAAAAATTCCACGCGCGTTCCCTCGTCAAAACACACTATGCTCGGACCACTGTTGGAAGTTCGGGAGGGCGCAGCGCCTCCCCCCCAGACGCATTGCTGACGACCATGATGTTGGTCTTTGTTTTGAACCTGTTGTTGTTCCCGCCTCTGGGAACCTGTTGTTGTTCCCGCCTCTGGGTGTTTTCAGGTCCCGCCTCCTCCAGATGAAATACTATTACTATTGCTTTCGTTGCTGGAAAGGAGGTGTTCTTGTTGCTGTTATAGATGCTCCGGTGGAGGGCCGCCTAAAAAAAGTTATTGTTGTTCATTGTTGTTGCGGATATTGTGGATGGTGCTGGTGCTGGTGGTGTTGGTGCCCCGAGAGGAAGTCTTTGTTTTGAACCTGTTGCTGTTGTTGTTGTTGTTGTTGTTGTTGTTGTTGTTGTTGTTGTTGTNATAATATTTTTTTTTGATGCTCATAATATTTTTTTTTGATACACATGCCCTTTGAACATGGGGATCTTCAATTACCATGTTAGTTCACCAAAGGGTAATGATTTTAGGCAGTCGATTGTTTAGGTCAATTTCAGGAATTCTATCCCGACCAATTCTGTTTGGAAATTATCATTAGATGTCAATTGACGAATCCTTTTCCCCAAAACCGCCATGTTTAAAGTTGAAAGTATCTATCTTGCATTTTCCCAAGAAAGGGGGAGGTTTTTTCAGGTAACCAAAATATGGGAAAACCATGAACACTTCAAGTGAGCCAGGAACAAAAACCCAACCGGATACTTGAAATTGAAATACCGCTTGGTTTCATAACAGAATCCTTATTTCCATGATTTATGGAATTCATCCCCACATCACTGGGACCAGGATGTCATCCCCTAAAAATGCCCTAAAACAAGTCTACAACCGTGTTTTTTTTCATTGTTCAAGTGAGCCACGAAAAAAAAACCCTTATCACTTTCCATTATACTGGTTGGTTGATAGGGATCCTTATAATGGTTTATTATAATCCCCAAATAACTGGGTAGGATGTCATCCCCAATATAACCCAACCAACCAGGGGCCCTTTTTTTTCATTGTTCAAGTTTGGTTCCTGAAAGATGGGAGTTTTCAAACAACTTTCCAAGGCATTTCTTCGAGCTTGCTGAGGTGATCAGGCTTGACTTTAGGAGTGGATTTGTGACACACCTGAAAACTAACATGACTGGCTGGAACACCAACCATGAATGAGTCGATGTATCTGCTATTAAAATAAAAGGTGATTCTTAAGCGATCGTCATGTTAGTTTTTCGCGGGTGTGTATCTATACATATGTGTGTTGATTTCTTCGTCAAATATGTATATGTAATCATTGTATACCACAATGCACTAGTGACTAGTATATTTTCTTATGTACCCTTACAAACAAGCATATAGTAGTATGTACCTACAAATAATACCTTCCAAGAAGCCACCAACGTTTCTCTCCAAGTGCCAGGCCCAGCTTCGACAGGCTTCGCTACAAAAAACCTCGTCCGAAATTTTCCACAAGCTGAGGGTTGTGTGAATAAAAGGAGGGGTTCATAAAATGACTGGTTGGTGGTTTCAACCCATCTGAAAAAATATTAGTCAAAATGGGTTCATCTTCCCCAAATTTCGGGGTGAACACAAAAGATATTTGAATTGCCACCACCTAGATGAAACAACTTGAAAAGATACACCCCCGGAAATTTAACATGGTTCACCTGAAAATGATGGTTTCCAAAGCGGGAATCTCCAAACTTCCAGGGGGCTGATTTTCAGGTTCCATGTTAGACTTTGGGGGAGTATTGGGTTTTTCTTGTTTCTGAAGAAGATCTGAGATATTGCGTAGGTCTATCTAAATTGTTGGTTGATAGATGTGCATATATGTGTTGAGTGTTTGACATTGAACCTTCCAAAATTAGACGGTTTTTAGTGCATCTTGCAATCGACCACGGAGTTGACATCTCAATGAAGGTTTCAATAGATTTTTCCTCAACCACAAGGTATTCCTTCTAGTCTTCAACTTCTATCCCGAAAAAAATCATCAAACATCTGAGATTGCTAGTGAGGTTGCTACTCTTGATACACATGTTTCTGATGGCCCATAGTTAACAAGAAGGTTTTTTTTACCTGATGATCAACACTATTGAGGGAGGACTTGGATGCCCGGAAGCGCTGATGCCGGCCCCCCCCCCCCCCAAAAAAACTTTCGGGGACCATTTAATTTGTTGTTTGGAAAAGGATCAAAGGTTTTGTGTAACAAAAAATCATCATCAAACATATCATAATGTGGCAACACGATCGTTTTTTCATATGTTTCCTCAGTCTTTGAGTTCCAAATGGGTTCGTGTTCAGAATCTTTTGTCAAATGATTTAAGTCTTTGGAACACTTCAAACCATTACTACCCTGTGATGTTGATGATTCCGCATTTCTTTAGCTCTTCATTTAGTAGGAAATTACATGATCCCTGGCGACCATCATTGCTCCCCCAAGGACTCACAGGGTAGATTCCCTTCATCCTTTCCGAAAGAGACCCCCCAAAAAATCATCGCAACACAACTTAACGACCGACCTTTGGATCCCTACTTGGAACGTCAACCCCAGGACTTGGTTCAGTCGTTAATAACCTTAGTTAGTAAGCTCCCTAAGGATCGGGTTGTTCCCCCTTCCAAATGGCCTAAATGCCTTATACATGGGGGTTTACTAACTTTTTACTAACTGGGATGATCCTCCAAGTAGAGGAATTCGATGCCAAGGATTGTTTCATCCGTCGTAAAAAAACCCACCTCGTCACAACCATCCATGCAAGAAAAGACCTGGGAACCGGCTGGGCTTGCGCTTTGCAAATCTGGTGTGCGACGTTTTCTTTTGGAATGCAACAATTTTCACTGCTTTTTAACGGTTGATTTTATGATTTTAGGAAAGGAATAGGGTTTGTGTTTAAGAATATTCCTGATCTTCAATGATCTTAAGATGCACCTTACTATGGTACATGATGCTACCTCTTTCATTCATTGCCTAGCCAACATCCATATCAAAAAAACCGTTCACCTGCTGGAAATGACAAACTTCCCACTGAAAACGCCGGATTTTTGTCACAGCTTTGGGATTCTGCATGTCACACTACATCATAAAAGCCATGCGCATGTAAGGTTCGTAGCATCCAAGTTCGGGCACGAAGTCTGTAGGTACCGGCGGCGCCATTCAATTCATTGGAAATTTGATCCGGCCAGGTCTTGACATTCGTCTTCAAGGTCTGCAAGCGCCTCGAGTCTGCCTGCAGCGTCGCCAACTGCTCCGAGCCTGCCTTCCCTTTCACAGCAGCAGATAAGAAGGGCCATATCACAGGCAAATGCTCCATCTCTGGAAGGGGTAAATCCAATCCTGCCTTTCGAATAATCAAGGGCCACAAGTCCTTCATGTACTCCTCGCCTTCTCGTCCAGTCAAAACAACAATGTCATCCACATGTTTCACCAGGTCTTCTTTGAATTGGTTGAGGCATTGCGTTGTCCTCTTGGATAGACCATACTTTACTGCTAATTGCAAGCCTTGGGCATTGACGGGTTGACTCAGCAGGAATTGCTCGCACTTTGTTTTGAGATTTTCAATCTGATATTCATCAGCCCACTTTACTAAACATGTGGCAATCTCAGGAGTTAAAGCCTCTTCCGTAGAGACTTGCAGGGATTTGTAAAACATTTCGAGCTCACCTTTGGTTTTACCCGGAAGACTTATGCTATTGGTCATGCCCTCTTGCATCTCACTATTGAGCATGCTTGCAAATACAGGTGATGCTAGTTGCAGGAGCAGTGAATGAACATCCAGCTCACCATCATCAACAACAATCTTCAAGTCAGGATCAGCGATCTTTGGTCGCTTGGCTGGCGACTCTGCCATGGCCGGTGAGGTTTAAATGCAACAAATTTCCGCCTTTTTGTTGATGAACCACAGCTGAGCTGCATCTAGGATGTCGACTTTTTTGCTTTTCAGGAAAGGAGCTTGGTTGGAAGAGAATTATCATACGTAAAATAATTCAAACTATTAATTTCGTATGAAATATATATGAATATGAATACATATATATATATATTATGCATATTTCTTCTCTCATCCTTGTTTTCATGTGATTTCATTAACGGCATACATTCAGCACCTGAAGAGACGAAAGGCTGCGTGAAAGGTGAGGCAACGAGTAGATTCGCAAAGTCTGCCGAGGTGTCTTCGTGTCTGTTCCAAATCAGAAACAACATGTCGTAACACTGTATCACTTCCAAGAACTCATCAAATCCGAATTAGTTCACAATAATTCACTAAGATCAACACCCTTTGAAACTACGGCTGATTATGCAATGTCAACATCACTAAATAATTTGCCATGAATCACACGATTCCGAAAAGATGATGCCCATTGCAACATTTCCTGAATTGCTTAAGACAGATACTTGTCCAGGTGGAAAACCGCTTGGAGGCTGCTCCTGCGGTCCATGGGAAATTTTTCGAGCCCCGTAGATCCACGTGGATTGAACGAACCAGCAATGTCAACCACAACAAAACCCTTGGCTGACATTGTCAATAATGACATTCTGATTGGGTTGAAGTTTCAGGATCTTTTATTATATCATGGCTTATGAACTAATAACCTAACATGACTGGATAAGGGAATTTCATCCCCTATATACAAACAAACCTAAGGGTAAACTGGTCAACCGATCCCTCAAGTCAAGGTCTTGGTTGAGATAATCTTTTTTTTTGTGTGGGAATACTTGGGACGCGACGAAAAAAAAAACCACCGGCCTTACATCCTCCATTGAAATCCTGGTCTGGTTGGTGGTTTCAACCCATTTGAAAAATATTAGTCAAATTGGGAATCATTTCCCCAAGTAGGGGTGAAAATAAAAAATGTTTGAAACCACCACCTAGAATCCTGGTTGGTTAATGGGGATCCTTATACTAATTTATAATAATTCCCATATAGCTGGGTAGTATAATCCCAAATATACCCTTAACGACAACCAGTTTTTTGTTTTTCATCGCTCACTTGGGAACGTCAACCCCAGGACTTGTAAGTCGTTAATAATTAATAACCTTAGTTAATAAGTCCCCTCAGTAAGGCTGTTCCCGTTCCAAATGGCCTAACTGGCTTATAAATGGGGGCTACTAACCACCTATACTAACTGGGATGATCCTCCAAGTACGCACTGGAAATTTAGCACAGCTTGGAACTACCCCGCCACCCCAGCAAGGATGCCATCCACCAGGATGATTACATTTTTTGTAGGGAATCCCGACCAAACCTTTATTTGCCACTATTCCTGGGTCGAGGGGGGTAGATCGAAAACCTAGTTACCAAAAATGATGGGCCTTGGAAAATATATCTCGTTTCAAATATGTCTATTTTCAGTATCTATGCTTAAAATTCGGGAGTTTTGTTTGTTTTTTGAGACAAACAACGTTCACCCCACGTTCCCAAACTCAAAAAAAAACATTGACAACCCCTTACCCTCTGGTAAAAAAAAACGTAATCATAGAACATCGCGATCCTTCCTGGTAAATACCATCAAAAATGGTTGATTTTCAATGTCTCTGAGGATACCTTTTTTCAAAGTTAGTGTGGTTCCATCATGTGTTCATCCCTTCAGTTTTCAACGGTGTCAGCCACCGGCGGTCACTTTTTGACCAAGCCGTCCTCGCTCGGCAAATCACCATTGGTCAGCAAAATGTCCTGGTGAATCAGCGGATCGAAACTTGGAGGGCAGCTGCATATGTGGGTACGTATACCATACATGGATGGTACGGCGGACAAAAAAACATGCAACAGTTGGAAGATGCAAAGATCCCACCATTGATCATGTTCAAAACCATGGAGCAAAAAACGTCCCTTTTCCGGCATTTGTTGGTCAATTTTTTGTTCGCAAGAACTCTTCACAAAAAAAAATAATCTGGAAACCTGATCCATATCCATACCATCCATGCATGGTACATTTACCCGCATTTGGCTGATTTTTCTGGTAAGTGTGGGTAAATATACTATACATGGATGCCAGGGAAGTCTGACACTTCTTTCCGGTACAGGTGGTTCCTGTGCGTACCAAAAAAATATGGCAGGAACATGTTGACCCGAAATTTCATTGCTGAAACTTCTGAAATTGATGCCATTCCAAAACTTGGATTTGCATAAGATACTTGGATGATGGTGATTTACCATGGACCATGGTACAAAGTAAACAATCACCTTAAACAAATCCACAAAAAAGAAAATTGGGGCGGAACATCCAGATTTGGTCCACCCGCATGGATTGCTTTTTATTCAGTCGAAATCTAGTAATTTCTTCACCAACATTTCAGCTGTGTCTCACAGAAATCCCATTGAAAAACATATATAAATGATTCTAAATGCATATTCATATGCATTTATAACATTATAATACGTAAATCTATCCCAGAAGTCTACCCTCAAAGACGGCAATCTAAGCCACCACAGGAAGTGATGCCTTTTTCCATTGACATACATCCAATGCCATCACTCACATGCCAACTCCATGTATCAAAAAAAAATTAAGATGTATAATGAATGATCTTTTCCAAATGGCACTTTTTCACCTGGTCCATTTGCTGCCATGCCGAAAATTTGATTCGACGCATTTTTTTTTCTCCTCGGCTCCGGCGGGTGGATCTAAACCCAGGTAACGGAGCCTCAAAGCAGATTTCGAGATTTCGGATGAAACGAGATCAATGGGGATATGATATACCCTTCCATAGGATCCATGTATGGTATATTTCCCTACATTTGGTTGATTTTGATGGTAAATGTAGGTAAATATACCATACATGGATTGTTTGTTATATGGTTTATTACCCTCCAGGGAACGGATACATATCCCACCTGGGGAAGTTTGGAAAATCATCGACTCAAAATGCCATTTTTTTGGGGATATGTTAGTTCCCTGGAGGGTATACCCTTTCTTATAGGGTTTATTATACCATATTATAGACATCCCTATTAAACAGCCAGGATTCAATGAAAAACAATACATTTTTTTGGTTGCTCAGGTGATAGATTGATGTATTTTGGATCTACCCCTTGGAGGATCATCCGTGTGTGGATGGTTCAGTGGTGATCGGATCACCCCCATTTATAAGCCATGAATGGCCATCCAGGTCTTGGTTGGGATACGTGGTTAATAACCATGGGTTAAAAGACCCTTCCTTACATGGCCGTACTCCATGGCTTATAAACGGGGGGGATCCGATCCCCACTTTCTAACTTGAATCCCGCTTGGTCTGAGCCTGTGAGAGGAGGGAAAAGCCACTGCCTAATTACCCGGAATACAAAAAAAACGCTCGAAAACCAAAAAATATGTAATTTCGTTGAAAAAAAAACATCTGAAAAGGAAGAAATTGCAAGCGTTAGAAAATTTCCAGGTATGTTATACATGTATACATAGTATCATTCCTTTTTTGGGTGTGCCAAAATGATTGGTCCTTTCCCGTGGAAGGTATGCAACTGGCGGGTTTGTTAAAGACTCGTTATCCAAAGGCATCGGGGGATAAGGGAGCAGAAACAAAAGATCCTGAAAACCGGTATAAACGTATTGAATCTCATTCTGGTTGGTGGTTGAACCAACCCGTCTGAAAAAACATGCCCAAGTCAAAATGGGTTTCTACCTTCCCCAAGGTTCGTGGTGAAAATAACAAATATTGGAGTTGGAAACCACCACCTAGTCATTTAGAGTATCTTTCGTCAAATTACATGAAATTATCAGGTACACACATCATCACTTCATGACAGTGCTTATAAGTTCGCAAGCGATTTGAATTCATACTTCACTTGGACCGTCATTTCAGGAGGATTCACCGATACTTCAATCTCCAGGGTCCCTGCTGGGACGCCAAAGTACCCACAGGCAGCAAACAGGCACGGCACACCTGTGCACACCTTCAAGGGCTGATTCTAGGGACTTTCAATAATGGGATCCCCCGTTCAGGTAAGCTTCCCATACAAAAAAACCCATACTTCAAGGGATTCTTATGGGAATGGTATGGGAGTAGTATGGGAATGGAGATCCCATTGTTGCAGTTCGCGAGCCATTTTTTTTTGCAAAAAATGACTCAGCTGCAAATAGGTCCAGGGTTATAGGGTGGACCATCTCCTCATATGGGAAGTGGTTGGGTAGGCCCCTATAATAACATTAATAGCCCTGTCTATGTGCAGCTCAGAATGGGTCTCAACTTGCTTTTTTGCTTTTTTCGGGAAGCCAACAAAAACAAACTTCCCATGAAAACTTGTATATATATATATATATGTATAAATAAATATATATATATACATATACAAGTCGCACAAGATCAAACATTACATCTCACACCAGAAGAAATCAACGACCACCAAACAGCAAAATTAGAAATGTATAAACTAGTTGGTGGTTTCAACCCATTTCAAATTGGATCATTTCCCCAAGTAGGGGTAAAAATTCAAAAAAAATGAAACCACCACCCAGTTGCCACAGGTCTCACTTGGGTTATCCCAGCTTCCCAGGATGCCATCTTCACCACCGTTCGGATGACATGAAAAACCTTTAAGATCGGAAAATCCCAAGATAAAACCTTTATTATTTCAGGATTTAGTAGTGCATCCCAACCTAAAACCGCATGCGGCATCCTGGAAATTGGTGGCATTTTCCAAGCTATAACGGATTGGGATATATACTAAACAAAACATTTGGGCCACCTGCGGCTGATGCCCGATTGGATACACCTCAGCTCGGGACGAGTTGTTTTTTAAACAGCCCTTCCTGAAACTAACATTTTCGCACCTGAAAATGGATGGTTAGGGCTTCCCTAGTGATTTATGGGATTTACTTGGGATTTATAGGATGAAATTAAGATAGCCCCTGAAAATGGATGGTTGGAATACGATCGTTTCCTTTTGGGGCCCGTCCTATTTTCAGGTGCGAACTGTTAGTTTTAAGGAGTGTGACTTCTTGGTAGCTCGTTCTGTTTCACGTTTCGCGGTGCGAGGTTTACCCACAATGGCAGGGATTTCGAGGTTCATGTCATGTCCACGATGTATTAAGCCGCTTTCATGGTGCTGTAAAAAAAACACCATCCACTACATCAAATACCTGGTACCCCAAACAACCAGTTTTAAATGGATGGAAATGGTGAAATAACCATTCTTACCATGTTTCATTCATGTAACAACTTGGAGTCATCCAATTGAAACAACTGTTTAAAACATGGATGGCTTTCAGGTTTGCAGGTAGGGAACAAAAATGGCAAACCCTGTATGAAAAACGCCTGAAAAATCAGATCACATCATCTCTGTCAAGTCATGGCATTCTTCCAACATCATGAAACCTGGTCAAATTATATAATATTTCAGCAACCTCAGCTACCTTTTGGGGTGAGGTCGTGTGAGGTCGTTATAATTTGACCAGATGAGCAAAAACCTATTTTTGTCAGAGTCACACTCTTTTTTGTCCTAAATGTCAATAGTGACATGCCACAAAATTATGGTGTTCTTTTTTTATAGTGTAATCCTCAAGCATTTAGTTTGCTCATAATTGTAAACCCACTTTTTCAAAACGAAGTTGAAGTCACATTCACGTGAATTCCATGAAAATCAAAACTTCTAGGACACCCCCAAAAGAAAAGTGAATGTAATTCAACATGTTTTTCCTCACAAAAAGTTTCACCAAACATTTTTTATACCATACATATATTCCCACATAAGGTCTTGCTTACTAGACTCACCCAACCACTCCACTTCCACCACCTTCCCCCAACCGGCTTCGAAACTCTTCCAACTCGTTCCACCACCCCCCAAAACGTGTTGAACTTCGTTTCCCGGACGCCAGAGGTCGTTGTTTCCAAAGCTGCGTGCCCCAAGTTTGATAACTCGGTACAAAGAGTCCACCTTCGAGGCCAAGGATCCACCCACCCCGACTGAGCCGAGCTCCAACCCAACCGATGCAAACAAAAAATCCACGAAGAAGTCGTGGGGTGGTTGGTGGGTCGGGGTTGTTGTTGTTGATTTTTTTGGGGGGATTTGATTTGTTTGTATAGTTATAAGGGGAATGTCGAATACTAGGCTGCACTATGGGTGGTGAGTTATAGGTGAGTTATTGGTGATTTATCCAGATTTATAGGATGCCTTTGGTTGATGGTGACGGGTGGTTTGGTGATGGATTTTTTTTGATATGACCCATTGATGAAAAAGGAGGAGTCCTTTTTAAGACGGAAGTTTGGGGTATATTTAGCAGTAAAAATGCTTCAGAGTAATTTTTGCTATATATTTTGGTATACATGGTCCGTAATATATTTTGCGACGATTTTGATATATATATATATTTACCGATTTGTTTCCTTACGAATAAAAACCCGTAAAAATCAACCATAAATATATGGTAAATATATGGTACATTTATTATGAATATGATGGTTGATTTATTAATGGGTTTTTCATAAGTAGGTAAATATACCGTTCGTCCCATGGATCCAAATCGGTGAAAAATCACCAGAAAATCCTAGAATTTGCCCAGACTGATCGAATACGATAAAATCCTGGTTTTTGGTGATGCTGGGGTGGATGAATAGACTAGAGAAAGGTTAGAGCCAACAGAAACCCAACAACGACAACAACAACAACAACAACAACAACAGGGAAATTGAATGTTAAATATTCAGTATCCCTAGGAGTGGTTGAGCAACCCGGTTGAACAACAATGCAACAATACTTACATAAAAATCAATTTGGATCACAGCTGCCAAATGGTTCAAACATTTTCAAGATCCAATTTCCTGATTGTTTGTTGTACCGAAATCGGCAAAAATTAATGATGAAAGGATGATATGTCCATGTTGAGATTACACCACCAGCCGTCGCACTCCTTGAGGGCCCCGGACGCCCTTGCTTGTTGGCAGTTTGCCTACACCGGCACCCAATAAAATGGATGGCAATCGAAACCCAGCACATTTCCCCACTGCCCTTCCATGGAAGCCGTGCGCATTTTGTCAGGCAACCCCAACAAACAACATAATAAACAAAAATGCGTGATATCACAAGAAACCGGTTGAAATCCAATCTACCCATTGTTTAAAGGATTCTTCTGAACTTTCAAATTGCTTTATTTTCATTACTTTCCGGCAATCGAACATCATAATTGAAAATCAAATCCACAGTCTTTTTGGTTTTTGATGAGCAACGAACAGTATATCAAGAACTCTTGCATTGATCTATTAAATACACAATGGAAAAAACGATGTTTTCCCGTGCGAATCTTCCAATGTCATGCGAACAACGTGCAAAACCGTGGGCTCACATTCCATGAAATACTGATTGCTTCATGACGGCCTCACAATGCATTGGTCGTGTTGCGCCAAAATGATCTCAGCTCATGCAAAGAGGTCGGTAGTAAAATGCACGCCTTTTGAGGGAGAGGGGTGGTAGCACCTAGGGCACTTGCAAATCCAAACCAATCCATGTCAACTAAATGCAAACTGTTTCAAAGTAGCTTGGAAGAAGTCACCACACATCAGAATCAAATCAGATCAAATCAGATATTGTCAACTTCTTTCTGGAGGAATCATTACTTGAGGATGATGCAAGCGCCCAACAGCCATGTGAATACAACTGACATGGTGAAACATCTTTAGTCGCTGACTAGTCTGGAGATAGGACCCCCTTTGCGAATGACCTGTTGTGCTTTCTCACACATCAATACATATCATGGGTGCCACATTCATTCTCCATCCACTTGGGCAAAGCGTTAAGCCCCAAAAGACACCAGTTCAAATTAGTCAAATCAATTCTGGTAAGCCAAGTCTAATCACCAAAATTGACTTGAGGAGACGGCCAGGTTCCGGACTACCAGACCTATGCCAATTTCATCCATTGGTTTACCCCACAAACCAGCGCGACTAGCTAGCTGGAAATGACCCATCTTCATAAAGGTATATAAAGGCCATGGTCTACCAATGGTGGATCTTCCAGGGATAATTCACCACCCTGAAATATCAAATCGTTTTGTGACAGGAGTCCAATCTCTCGAGTGCGTGCCCAAATTTTGATCCCGAGATCCTTTGCAATTTCAAAGTGATGGGACCGGTGTACACACCCAATTACCGAGTGTGCTTGGGGATTGGTGGGAGGCTGATGAAAGAATCATAGACTTGGTTGGATTCGCCTCCATCACCGCGGGTTGGCGAGATGGAGTATGTGGAGGCGGGATATTCCCGGCATGCCCAAGATCAAGGTCCTTTGTGGCTTGGGGCGGGATTGAAGGAGGAAGAGCTTTGGACCCATGAAGAATCAGAAGAATGAGACAAGAGCGCTAGGTTTGCACAACAAATTGGACCAACCCAACCAGAAACCAAGGCTGGCTACGGCTAGAACGAACTGGACAATGACATCGAGTTATTGGCAGCAACCACGGATGCCACCCTGTGCGGATGATGGCATGAATGGCAGGCACGAGAGGATGACAAGTCAAAAGGTAGGAAAGAGAACCTGGAGCATTCTCTCAAAAGGATCCAGATGATGCTGCCAAAACTCGCAGGGCCAGGTGGAAAAAATATTTTGCTGGAAGCAGGGGATACAACATATGGACCTGAGCCCATTGCCTGGAGGTGAACTGGACCATTCAGTGCCTGGCAGGCGTCCCTATCAGCCCATGACCGCTCCGTCAGTGGAAGAAACAGCACCCCAGTGTTGTGGAAGGCCTGGCCTTAACCAGATCCACTGATCATAGTTCCATGAAGGGCATTTTGTCACAATTTTTGGGTTGTCAACTTTTAATGATTTTTCCCCGATAGCTTTAGCTATAAGGTGTTCTTACTTCCAATAGAGGGGGGTGGGCGCCATTTTTGGCGGACTTGTTAGGGTGCCATTGCTGGGTGCCAAGTAGGGTGCCAGTGCTGTCACAGGGTGCCATTGCTGGGTGCCATGGGTGGTCACCAACTTTGGCGGACTGGACGTGGTGCCATTGCTGGGTACTGCTGAGTGCCATCATTTGCTGGATGCCATGGTTGGGGGCAAAAGAAACTGTCTTGAGATGCACTGAAATGCACCAGAGTGTTACACCGTATGCTATCTGGAGTCTATGCTGGTATAATTGGTGAGTACATGTCTTGCAGAACCTGGGAAAGCACACATGGCCATGGAAGACTCCGCATCTCTCAACCTTCAAATGCACGTGCAACTGAACTTCGGATCCGCCGGGCGCCACACGGGATTTTCCACTTCGTCCCGCTTCTGGAGGAAATCTTCCAATACCTGCCGTCGGACCCAGCTTCGCAGGAGAAGAGGAACCTTCTTTTGGTCATGATGTATTTCAAAGGCGTGGTGTATATGTTAGAAGTTATATATAAGCATAACATGCACTGTATGCTACGAGTAGGATCCATTGGGACCGGTATATTTAGCCACATGAATATCATACAAATCAACCATTCATGGATTATTGAAATATACCAGTCCCACGGATCCTGCAAAGTGGGATCCTACCAGTTACAAGTAGGGATAGTATAACTCCATTTTATAGGGTTTTTTTCACCCCAGTTTCCCCTTTATTTTCGGCCATGCAAAAGGGGTAGTTATCAACCTCCTATTTATGACGATCGGTTCGGGGCCCACTATGGGACACACTTCGCGCCTTGGCATACTGCTCAGCTAAGTGGCTGCTGACACCTGCGAATGCTTCAAAAGACAGGGAGTCCCTTCACATCAACAATATACCGTTGGTGGTTCAGAAATCCGGCGAACCACCACCTGGGATGTATCTGGCCAAATTATTGTATTTCACCAACCTAGGTTTCCCTGAAATAAGGAGGATTCCCTTTCTTTCCTATTTTTTGGGGTGAGGTCGTGTGAGGTCGCTATAATTTGACCAAATGTATAAAACCTTCTAACATTCTGGGATAAACAACCAACCTCAACTGGTTTTCTCCGCCGGATTTTCTGGTTGCCATCAACAGTATCACATGTATCACATCAAAGGTCGGGGACATCATGGTGTATTCATCAACCAACTTCCTGTGACATCCAAGTAAGCATTTTAATGACCCGTGAGAGAGTGGAGTGGATGATCATTTCACCATGAGGGGTGCAGTTTTCTGGAAAAATCATCCAAAAGAATCACG
Source organism: Breviolum minutum Mf 1.05b.01 (assembly GCA_000507305.1). Classification (NCBI taxonomy): domain Eukaryota; class Dinophyceae; order Suessiales; family Symbiodiniaceae; genus Breviolum; species Breviolum minutum. Next base: position 190,678 of record DF239789.1, read on the forward strand.
GATGACCATACAGTCACAAGTCACTCAAATCTAAATCTTATATCTTTATGTAGTTGTATATGTTGTATGACTTAGGTTTTATATGTCTTTATGTAGTTATATGTGTTGTATACTTAGTTTTTTTATACAGACTATTTGTTGTTTCATCACAAGGTTTGCCCTGTCAGAAATTCATCTGAACCGAATCCAAGGTCCAAAGCAAAGAGCGGGCCCAACCATCAATGAACAACCATTGCGGGATTGCCATATTGAAAGAAAACTTGTCCGAACAAAAGTCACAAATTCTGATCTACATGCCTCATTCATATGTCGCATCTAAGGAAAATATAACTTATATCACATGACAGTTCTATACTCCTTCAAACAAAAACATTTCAAACATCTGCAAAACTGTAGGTTTTTCTCGAATGTTTTTTTGGGGCGGCTAAGGTTACCTTTTCTTTGGAGGGTGTTTTCGACTTTTATTTTCTGGAACTCATCAATAGCACCCAGCACTTGCCTTTGGAAATGGCTCCGCGGAGAACTTCTCGAGCCGTGTCGTAGTCCTGCGGCACGGCATCATGTGACGTGACTGTCGTGTCATGATGCGGTGGGTTTGGTTGTGTTGCATACCCAAAAAGATCATCAGCTAACCGATTTTGTGAAGGGAAACCTTGCATGTTTGTATGTTGGGGGGTATGTTCCGGGGATCTTCCTTGAAACTTGCCTAGATTTGGTTGACTTTTTTTGGGGTCCCGGACATCCCACAAAATGACCATACATGTTAACATCGACTTTGATCCCCCCATTTGGGGGGAAAAATTCCCCGGATGACAGACGATAAATGGGAGTGTTTTTCCCAATGTATGTACAAGTGAGGACGATAAACAAAGAGGAGAGATAATACATAATATTAATAATAACAGCAAAACAAACACAAAAAGCAACACAGCAAAATATTCACATCATTCCAGGAATGCACGCTTCTGGGAACTAACATATCCCATCCAAAGGCACTTTTGTAAATATGTTCCTTTTCGCAAGGTGGAATATGTGATCGTTCCCTAGAGGATACAACTATCAGAAACTGCAGAACAAATCCGTGAAAGTGCTGTGAATTTGCACGTCAAAAAAACTGCTACACCCCCGAAGTTTAACAGCTCGCCCCGCGAAAATGGATGGTTGGAAGATGATCCGGCTTCCTTTTGGGGTTTCGGCCTGTTTTCAGGGGCAAGATGTGGATGTTTCCGAAAATAGTGGTACCCCCAAATCATCCATTTCAATAGGGTTTTCCATTATAAACCATCCATTTTGGGGTACCCCTATTCTTGGAAACACCCATGTTAAATTTCCAGGGGAAGTAGAAGATGGTCTCTAAAAAAATCTCCTGAGAGAGGATGCACTTGGAGAAGTTGTCCACCCAGTTAGGGTCTGGCCCTTCCCTGCGTGGTAGCGATTTCCACCAACGAACGAGAAAACCCAGTCACAACTGAGAGAGATTGGACTCCAAACTGCAGAAAAAAAAATACAGTACTCCCCAGAAGACTGACAGTTTTGGAGACTGAAACAATCAGCCAAATGATTCTCCGAACTTTCGGTTTAAAGGGTTCCATGAATGTTAGGTTTTTTGAGGAAAGCACATATCACTATCATATCACCCAATAACTTACATGAACCTGCTTCATACCACGAAGTTGGAACGGATGATGAGTTGTTTGACAACAGCGTGGTCTATCGGGAAATGAAATCACAATTTGCAACGGTTCTGCAAAGCAACAAACAAGGAACCACAAAAAAACATCAACCATGGCACCATATAAGACCTTCAGCGCTTCCCTTTTTTTTGCCAGATTGAGGAATCAATAACTGTCTGTTTTCCATGATCTTTCAAAGGTTTTCAATATCACCTTCCTGGTAGTGGTCATTCTCTTGTGGAAGTGACCCCCATGAATTTCTGAATGTTTTTTCTTTTCGTTTGGGGGGTCGGTTTTGCTACAACTCATCTAATTAAACATGGAGAACTGCTCAAAGACATCATTGAACCCTCCCAACAAAAAAACCATCAGAAGCTGAAACAAATATCATCCCAAAAAAGGTGACGATTTCCATCATGGAAACTTCAAAATTTCAAAGGTCTGGGAACAGGTCGCCCCTTGGGAAGACAGTTTCGATCGCGGCGATTTGGACGCAAGGATGTCTGGCTAGGTGGTGGTTTCAATGATTCAACCCCTTTGAAAAAATATGCAACCGTCAAATTGGAGCGCATCTCCCCACAAATCCGGGGTGAAAATTCCGAAAATGTTTGAGTTGCCACCGCCTAGCTGGGTCGCTGGGTCTTCACCATTGGAGTTTCTCTGGTTGACTGTAGATGATATAGAAGATCACGCCAGCGAGTCCAGTCGTTCCCAAGATGCCAGCATCTGCAAGTGCAGCGGCCAGACTGCCTGTTTGAAAGGTTTGAACGGAGTTGTATCCCCCAAGAAAAATAAGCTGGATGTCGCAGGAAGTTAGGATCAAAGGTTAGGATCAGTGGGTTATAACCCCAAAAATATCCCACTTATAAGTGATAACCAATCCATTTACTCACCTTTGATCCTAACTTCCTGGGACATCCAAGAAGCAGCCACTTTCCAAATGGAGATGGACCCCTTTCCGTTGTTTTTGTATCCTCGGGGTTGAATGACTTGGAGATTGTTGGAGATCATGGAATAAATACATCGAAAGTAAACATGAAACCCAATGCAACTTGATTGAGCAACATCACCCAAACACCAAAATGGCCCGCTGATAATCCCATTTTGGTCCTGTTTGTCGATATGTTCCATCTTTACTACCTTTGCGGAATCCCAACTGAATGCCTCAAAAAAAGCAGGTTTTGGAACAAAAAAAAGGGTCATAGTCTAGTCATAGATCTTCACCCTTACAAACCCTGGAAGATGAACGGCTGGAACCTGAGAATAACACCTCTGGAAGAGAAGAAATTATCTTTCCAAAATCATCATCTATTTGGTGGTTGAACCAACCCCCTTGAAACATATGCTCGTCAAATTGGAGCGCATCTCCCCAGGGATCCGAGGTGAAAATTCCGAAAATGTTTGAGTTGCCACCACCCAGATTTGTTTAATTCATCAAATCCTAACCATCCCATCATCTAGCAGGTTTGTTGATCGCTCCAAACCATCCCAACCAATGCCACACAATGCCACAAAAGAGGTTGGCTTACCCTCCCTAAAACTCATCATTTTCAGGTTCTGAACCACCTTGTGCAAAACTTTCGAAGCCTTCCCCCCCTGGGCCCCAACCCTTCCTAACCCCAAACGTGATCCAAACCCTTGGGGGTTAGCAACCCACATCCTTCCCGTGGGGTTAAGGGAACGATGTAACCATACCACCAAGCTCCGAGCTTCTTGCTCCCTTCCATTCGGTGCCCTGCGAACTTTTTACCCAAAAAATATCTGACTTTCAACTTGTGATATCTTTTTTCCGTTGTGGCTTCGTATTTTTTCTCATCCATCCATTCATTTCAAATTTATTTCCCATGCAGTTCATATTGAATTTCCTGCCATGTCAGCCTCGCGAAACGATCAGACCACCCAGAAATCCCAATTGCACGGAAGCTTCAAAGCAATTGTCCACCCGAATTTGGTTGCGATTGTATCTCAAGCGATAAGCCCGATCCTTTGTGGAGGACAACATTGCGCTGGAAGGAAGGAAATCAAGGATTCGTCGAATTCGTGAAGAAGGATGGGAGTAGTCTACATCTTCCAGGAAAAAAAGAAAACTGTGATGAAGGATCATTGAATGCGTATGCTAAAATATATGTTGAGATATGCTAAAATATATGTTAAGATATGCTAAAATATATGTTGAGATATGAAAATGTATGTTGAGATATGCCAAGAACTGTGTCAAAATGTAGCTGAAATTTCTACACCTTTTTGGTTGATATTGTTTATGTCATGATGATTACAAAAAATCCATGGCATCCCAGGTGATTCGTTGCATGAAGAATCACCATCAATTACCTTCCTGAAAATGAACGAATGTCCCTTAAAATGGACCATTTCAAAAGGAAAGTATCATCTTCCAACCATCATTTTGCAGCCCGCAAACTTGTTTTTTTTTTTTTGGGGGGAGTATATCCCATACAATCCATCTATGGTATATTAGCCTACATGAATGGTTGATTTTTATGGTAAATTAGTATAGGTATAATATACCAGTCCCATCGAGCATACCAGATATGTGCACACTGAAAGAATTATCGTCTTGATTCACCCAAGACAATCCGTTCCAGTACCTGAAAAGTAGATGGCACAATATTGGCTTATAAGGACCCATTACTAAACTACCTTTTGGTATCTGTGCCATCTATTGTGACCTTAAGGTAAATATTTGTCGATGGTGTTTCGCAAAGGTTGAACTTTACTGGTTGGTGTTTTTTTTCCCACCCATCTGAAACTAAAACTTCATCAAATTGGGTGCATCTTCCCTACTTTTCGGGGTGAACAAATATTTGAGTTGCCTCTGTTACCAATTTCGATTTGCAATCCCTTGTGACTCTGTCCCCACCTGTTTCAACCTCACAAAAAAAATCAATCAGGTCAATTTTCGCGGGCCCCAGGATGCAATCGTCACTAATGGAATGATTCCTGGTGGTGACTGTTGCTGGGCGTGGGGGGTAGTTCCAATGTATCAACTTGAAACTACCTGGAAAACAGCCGTTGCGACGTTAATTTCCATCAACTTGAAACCCCTAAAACCAGCCACAGTTGCCAAAAAAAAAGGTATACTATGTTTTCCAGGTAGATGAAAAGACTTCCACCCTTTTGTTAAATGCTGCTGGCACACATAAATGTCCTCCTCTGACAAGGTGGAACTTTTGAAATGCCTCAGTTTTTGTTGGAAGAGATCTACCCCAGGCCTCCCAAAATTCCCAAATGAAAGGAATTTTCTTCATAAACTGTTGGTTCTGGGTTGAAACTGTTGAATACCTTGGGCTGGCCTCAAATACTGGCAAAAAAAAGGTTTAGGTTGGTTGCCTACACATGTCAACAAAATCCTGGTGGTGACTTGCATGCATCGTCCGAAGGGGACCAACCCAATCAACACATCCCATTTTGTCATTATCAACCACCTCAACTTCGATCGACCAACGGATCTATCCGAACTTGATTCTCAACTCGATTGCATTGTCAATTGATGGTTGCAAATTACATTCAAGAAAAATATCTATTGTCTAATTCATTTCTGAAACCAAATATCAGTTTGTCAAACATGTATATATAGAGTACATGCAACAATCCTATAGGATCCATGGGAAGTGAAAAGATGCACCATTTTGTTGCTGACAACAGGTCCTAACTTCTATGATAGATGGTTTCATGAGTACTTCCGAGCCGGGAAAAAAACATGCCCAACAAAGATCACTAGGTGGTGGTTTCAACCCATGTGACAAATACTATTCAAAATTGGAATCTTCCCCAAATAGGGGTGAACATATTTCAAAACAAATTTGAAACCATTACCCAGATCACATGGAAAAAACAAACAGACACAATATCCATATCGACTGAAAAAACCATCTTCTGAAATAAAGATCCCCAACCGTTAGAGATTCCTGTTTCAGAAGCACCCATCTTTCCCCTACAATCTGTGAGCCCCAGGGACCAAGCAGCAAATCCCACAGGACCTGCACCAATGCAGCTCCCAAGTAGTGCTGCTTGTCCAATCTTGCGGTACTTGTTGGGCTTACGTGACATCAACGCGCCTGCGGGTGGCAAATGAAACGATATATGAAGACTTTTCGAACCATGGATACCTGATAACTCATTGGAATCGGTTCAGACTGCATGGATGTCTTGTCATAATCACAAAGAGAAGTAACGATTATGATGTATCTCTTGAAGTGGAGAATTCGTGCTTAAACATTTTGAATGATTTCTTGGGATCACATTTGTTGCTAGGTTATGCGCAAAATCTATCAAATCAGCTCAACTTTCTACCAACCATTATGTCACATGACACCAGGACCACTCGTGGATTTTTGCGAAGGTTAAAAACCGGTTGCTTTCATAAACATCCACATTAAACATCAATAGATATAGATTTACTCACTTTACCCACTGTGAACCATGTAGGGTTCCATGTCCCAAGTTACACCTCGCAAAAATGATCAGTCTTACAGTAACTGTCTATCCTCGGCCTCGACCTCGGTCACCTTGTCTCCCCAGCGTTTTGTTTTGGTTTTTGGGTCGGTCCTACACCAAGGCCGATCACGGAAAAGGCCTCCCAGCAAACCCCCACGCGTTTTCGGAGCTGGACGATGGGGAATAATTCCAACAAACCTGTGATACCACTGTGGTATATCCACATACAACACTTGGCAATCCTCAGGTCCCCCAAGAAAAGTTAAACTTTTAGTGGGTTACAGGTAACATCCCACTAAACTCTAAGGGGCTAAGGGAATACGGCTAAACTAAGATGTGTCAAGAACAAACCTGATTCCAAACAAGAATCTCCTTGTAAATATCCACATCTTTCTTCATGTTTCTCAGACTGCCCTGTGATTTTTAGAGAATTCTGGCGTTGAACAGATCCGAGGTCTGTCTGGCCTTGGAGGTCATAACGTAGGATCCATGGGAATGTTGTATAGTTGCGCACATGTAGGCACCAAAAAAATCAACCAACAAAAAACAAAATTTAAGATGGAACCGAAAAAAAGGTGCATGTTTGGTTCAGATGTTTTTCCTTTTCAAGTGGGTGATTTTCAGGTTCCATGATAGTTTTCCAGGGTGTAATGCAAGTAGATAATAGGTAAATATACCCTATAAATATACCCTACGAGACTGAAATTCATCGGAATTCACCCCACATGATGAGGTATCTTGAACCTTCTGGAGGGTTGATACAATTCCTCATCATAAGCCTTAATTATACTAGTTGGTTTATAGTTTGTACACTGGAAGTCCTATAAGACCATTCAAATAATGGTTTTCCCCAAAGACTATTCTTTAGTATGGGAACTTAAGTCATCCAAAAATTGGGGTTGCTATTATTTTATGAGTACTAAATAGTTTTTTTTATGAGGATGGTGAACCCCATTTAGTGACCACCACGGAAAACCACGTATTCCCAATTATAAGTACCAAGGTAGTCAGCCAATTCAAGTCATTGTAATCGTCTTTGACAATCCATGTATCTAAGGTTGTTTCAACACACCTTTGGAACACACCCCTAAACCTTTACCAACAGGCTGTAAAGGGATTCCTTTCATAGTTCTCTGTGGGGATTGGTTGGGGTGTGCTCTAAGGGTGTGTTGTAACTTCCTTGGAATGTATGATAATCTATTTACCCACCAGAATTGACTGATATTTATGGTGCATGTAGGTCAGGTAGGTACCTATCGGTACTGGTTGGTTTATAGGGATTCCCAGATACTTGGAGGATCATCCCAATTGGTAAGTAGTTAGTAACCCCCATTTACAAACCATTTAGCCCATTTGGAAGGGGAATAACCCCAGTTAGGGGACTTACTAACCATGGTTATTAGCCACTTACTAAATGGGATGATCCTCCAAGTATTGGGCGATTTCATAGATCCTTGTACCCAAAGGGTTGTTACATAAGCTATTCCATATAACCAAAACAACCCCCAGGTTTTCAAGGCCAATCACTTGGAGGGAACACAACAAACCCATGACGGATCCATGGGACGAACGGTATAATTACCTACCTTTGATCTATTTTTATGGTACCCTCTGGTAAACTAACATTAGCTGGCCGGAAAATCCCCATTTTCAATAGGAAACACATCTTCATTCCGGGTCCATTTTCCAGCCAGCTATGTTAGTTTACCGGAGGGTAATTGTTGGCAAATATACGTATTACATGCTATTGGAAAAGTCAAGGATAAAAAACGGGGACCTGCGCGAACTTGTAGCTGATGTGCAATTGCATCTCATTCCAAGGCTTGGGGATGTCGCGCATGTCCTCATCGGGTAGGTTCTGATGTGCGAGCCAGTTCCTGGCAACAGATTTTCGGTGTCAAAATCATGTGGCCACGAAGCTGTCATCAATACCCATATTGACAAGGAAAAACTGGTTGGTGATTTCAACCCTTTGAAAAATATTCTCGTCAAATTGGATCATTTCCCCAAATAGGGGTGAAAATAAAAAATATTTGAAACCACCACCCAGAAAAAAATATAGTCTCATACTACAATTCTACATCAATATGCTACAATATCTATACTCTGGAACTGGAACTTATCACAGCAGCAGCCGGAAGAGTAGCAGTAGTGGTGATGGTGATGGTAGCAGCAAGAATCCCAGTAGAGACACTACACTAGTAGTAGGTGTAGGGGCAATAGGCAATACTACCCAAACAATCCATGTATGGCATATTTAGTTACACTTGGCATAATGTAGGTAAATATACCATTCCCATGGATGCTATGGGAAAGATACCCTCCAGAAAAAAAACACCTCCATATCCCACCAAACAGGGAAAAAACCCGCCGGAAACTCATCAAATCATCAACTCAATGAGGAAATCTCCCTTACTAGACCACCATTTAGGGTGAGGTCGTGTGAGGTCGCTGGAAATTCACCAGAAAGTTCATTTGATCGGTATTTAGAGGGAGATTTCCTACATCAACAAACAACCGCAAGGGAAAAACATCGACCCAACTACGGACCCAAGAATTCCAACTTCAAATCCCTACCCGTCCCAAGGCAAAGGACATCAACTACACCCCCGAAGTGGTTTTAAAACTACCCTCCAGGGAATTAACGTATCCCACCTTGGGAAAAGGAAAATCATCTTCAAAAGGGCCTTGGTAGGGGATATGTTAGTCTTTAGGAGGGTACTTTCCTTTTCAGGTTTTGATAATTTTTCAGGGGCGAACTGTTACAACATTGGGAGTGTACCCATTCATTTTGTCAACAAACAGCGAACACTTCCTTTCCCATAGCACCTATGTCTGGTATATCTACCTACATTTTCCATATTTTACCTTTGAAAAACAACCACCAAATGTAGGTAGATATACCGTTCGTCCCATGGATTCCATATGGGTTCTGTCCTCATGAAGGCTTTGTTGAATCCCCATGATCCGAAGGCATTCCCAAGTTGATCTGCAATCACTTCCATGGCGTTTTGACAAATGGCGCTCGTAGGCACCAATGGATGAACGGAATGTTAAGTTGATGAACTTGTGATTTCTTTGGGAGTTTCTCCACCAAAAAGCTTCATTTTTTTGGGGGGGTATAGTTCAATGTGTGTGACCCTTGACATTTAAAAGCACTCATTCTAGTTGGAAAGACTCTGCAAGATGAAAACAAACAATCATGAAAGTATTCTGCCAACGTGGATTTAAATCCGGATGGGTTGCAAAAAACATGGAACGATGATATGACACTGGCCAGCTGCAGTACTCACCAAATCATTCTCATGAAAGAACACTTCAAACTGCAAACCCAAGATGCATCAGCGATGTTTCACATACGCAGCCATAAAACGTCAAAAATGTTTTGTTTACCAAAAACCTGTTTGCATTTCTCCAGAAAATCTAAAAAAATCATCCATACAAATTATCGAAGAAATCTCCAACAGGACCTACTGAACGGACCCCGACAAAAAACCTGAGTATGTATCTAACAACTCAATCGCAACTTACTTAATTAGGGGTCCGTTCAGATTCGGTCCCATTCAATTTTTGATGGAAATTTCTACATTTTGTCAAATTGGATGATTTCCCCAGGTAGGGGTGAAAATTCCAAAAAATATTTGAGTTGCCACCATCCGGTTTGTCTATGTTCAGTGTTCAGTTGAACTGAATTTTGCAACGGACAATATATGGTTGTTTCCGAAAAATAGTGGGGTTTCCCCCCCAAATCATCCCATTTTAATAGGGTTTTCCATTATTTTCACCATCCATTTTGGAGGTTTTCCCCCTATGTTTGGAAACCCCCATATATTATCCATATTTTATCTTAAAAAAAACAACCACCAAATGTAGGTAAATATACCCGTTTGTCCCATGGATTCCCTGGTGTAAAAGGAAACAGCCATATATCTCTGGTGTTTGTTTTGCAAAAAAGGGCAGAAGCAGCGCGAGCACCCAAGCATGGCTGCCCCGCTGAGGAGCCGTTCGGTTGTCATCCTTGGTTTTCGGGTCTCCAGAGGTGGTGAAATCTATCTGCGTCTCAATGGACGGTTTAAAAGCATGTCCCGTTGGAAGGTAGGATCAATGGTTAGTAAATTTGGGACACACAATGATCCACCAAAATTCCATCAACCACTAAATTTATATGTCCCGGTTTAGCATGTTAGTAAATGGGTTATAAGTTATAACCACTATTTTTGTTTGGTACCACAATGATGGAGATGGACCAAAATTCCATCACAAAACCACATACGGGACTTTTGGTAGAAGGTCGTGGAATAGTTTGCAACCGTCAACCGATTACAAAGTTAGATAAACTTGAAAGTACAAGTAGTCTTAAACAAATAGGAACATGTTTTTCTTCAAAAAATGTCATCATGAATCATACGAAACTTCTGTAATTCCATAATATTCACCCATTGAATCATCTTCCAAAGAGTATTTCGAAATTGTAATGTCCAAAATATTCAAAATGGTTACCATTCTGCCAACGCCCAATGTCCATGGGTCCACGTTCTTGCCAAGCATCGTTAAGCTGATGGCGACTTGCGTCTTCTACGGCGTTATCCCATCGGCGATGCTATGGCCCCGAGGGTCATCAGGTTGTGAAAATTGTGATGGATATGAGGATGGCGAATATATTAACTCCACAAGGATTTGCGGGGGACACATCTAGAATCTGCACTAACAAACATAATCATAATTTTCATAATATGTACATGTGACCCTCTTGCTATTTCCTGACATGGCAGGAAATGAAAGATTCCCTGGTTTTCAGTACTAAGTGCATGTAAATGTCATCTTCATTCATCCGTTTTCTTTCAGCCATGTTCCTCTTTATTCCGTCTCCTTTTTGTTTGATTCATGTAGTCACTCAAAATTTCCCTGGCATTTTTTATTGAATTTGTGTTTTGCAACTTCGAATTCTGCAGCCACAAAAGCAGACAACAACAGACTTGGAGGCAGCAACAAACGTTGCCTTTTCAGCCTGAATCTCATGGATCCAAACTTCGTCCCTACCATGTTTTCTTTGAGAAATAAAACGAAAAATCAAACACAAACAAAAGGTGCATGAACATTAACGAAAACCCTGCGATTTTGAGGATTCTGGGGTTCTTGAGCTCCTCATTTAGGATCCGAAAATTCATGTTCAAATCCATGGCGCCAAATCGCTCCCCCAAGGACTCACAGGGTAGTTGACATCGCAATTGTTGTGCATCTTGCAATTCATCTTCTAGTAAAAATTTGGCGCAACACAACAACAACAGCAGCATGCAGAACCAATATTTGGCGAAAAAAAAACAACCGCGTCAAGTTTCAAGTCCATCAGCTCTGTGTTTTTTGTTTCCGGTTTCTGGAAAGCGATGGGTTTTCTTGGGAAACCCAAGAAAAACCCCTTCAGATTCTGACCACGGCAGCCTCTCACCGATTTCAGTCAGCCTCTCAAATGCAGAGCTGTTGAAAAATGCGACCGTCCAAAATGAAGGTCTGGTGAATTACTAGTTGGTGGTTGAACCAACCCATTTGAAAAATATGCTCGTCAAATTGGATCGTTCCCCCATTTAATGTTTAAAAGGAGAAAACATGGATTTCACAGGTTTTCAATTCCCAATCCCATTGGATCCATGGGATTGATATATTTACCCACATGAATCGCGGATTTTTTAGGGTAAAAATGTAGGTTAATAATATATCATACACGGATGCTGTATCTTCACTAAGCCCCACATTTTTGCCATCCCATTTAACTCAAGCAAAACATCAAACATTAATTTCCAGCCTCTGAAAGTTCTTCCTCGATACACAAAGCCTTGAGAATTTGCGTGGCAAACGATGCTTGTGGGGAGTTCTGATATGAAATGACCCGATACTGAAGGACAACATGTGGTGATTGATACTGTTTTTGGAGTAGACAAAGTGAATCAAAACGATTGATGTACTGATATATACTTGCTGATATTGATATACTGGTATAGTACAGATTTGTGTAGATTGACATTTCTGTTACAGATACAGGTCTTTCAACAAAAAGACATGCAACATCATGACGTTGAAGAACCCTTCCCCTTCACCGAAAATCAACTACTTGGTGGTTGAACCAACCCAGTTGAAAAATATGCTCGTCAAATTGGATCATTTCCCCAAATAGGGGTGAACATGAAAAATATTTGAGTTGCCACCACCCAATCAAAATCTGACGCCAAACAACTTCGTAGACTTTTTGTGCATCTTTGCCTCAAGGCAGGCCGGTGGTGTCGTGGGTGATGATTGACTTTTTTTCGTCCATTGAAGGTGAGGGAGATGGAGATTCATGTGAATGGGATCTATGCACGCACACCCTGACAATATACTAACAACTATTTCCTTGAAAATTGAGATTTGGTTGGTTGGTTCAGATGATTTTTCATTTTCCTTCTTATAATGGTCCCTTTTGTGGGGGACCGTCGTTTATTTTTTTCGCGGGGTGGGGGTGGAATTTGGTAAATTTGTTGCCACAAAAGATGCTTCCGAAAAAACCAACAACTCCAAAAAAACTTCCATAATCATAAGATTCTGAGTGGCCTACCCCTCCCAATGCCAACCCCCCAGGAAATAAGGCCTTATCAAGGGATCATTAAGGGTATATAGGTAAATAAAAAACTTGGTGGTGGTGGTGGTGGTGGTGGTGTTTTTTTCCCTTTTACTTCAGTGCTTTTTTCTGGATCCCCTCCAAACAAATGAAACATACAATTTCCTATTGAACAATTCGTATTTTCCATCTTGCATGTTTGCTCAAACAAAAATCCTGTAAACCAGTACCTCCCCCCCCCACCAACACACACACTACNCCAAAAAAAACGACACCCAACATTGTCCAAGTTATATCTCTAACTGCTGGTGCAGGATTTCGTCCATCAACCGTATCCCTCCGTTAAAAAAGATCCAACACATCTTGAGTTTCCGGACGCACGGCCTCATCCTCATCTCCTAAAAAAATGGCCACCAAAGAAGCTGGAGCGCCTTTCCATTCGGAAGTTGGACGCTGAAACGCTGGGATGTTTTTTTGGTCGGAAAAGGTGGTGACTTAGGTGATAGTTAAACCAACCCATCTGAAAAATATATAGTCTGTATAGTCAAATTGGATCATATCCCCAAGGTTTTGGGTTGAAAATTTGAAAAACAAAGTGAACACGCACCAACCAAGTGACATTTATTTCACCCAGATTTGTTCTCCGAATGTCCCGGAAAAACTGGACCTATACATTGCCCCCCGAAGAGAGGGGGACCCTTGTGGCCATGAATCCCATCAAAGGTTGAAGCAAGTCATCCGGAACCTCCTACAAAAAATTGGGACAATTACACTCCTGTAAACTGACAAATCGCCATGGAACATCCAGCATTTTGATGGTTTTTACCAGGATTTTCGATGGTGATTTTCATGGGCGAGCTGTGTTAGTTTCAGGGAGGGTAAGGAATGGTGGCTCATGAGTTGATAATTGAGTCCACAAAGAATTCTGGGCAAACATGTTGCTAGATGGTAACCACCCCCGCCATTCCACCTTTCCCGGTTTGATATTTTTTGGGGGTGGGGAAAAATGAGGCAGTGAGGCAATCGAACGTGTCGTTGTGCTTTTTTTGGGTGTATCAATTTCTGGTTGGTGGTTGAACCAACTCATTTGAAAAATATGCTCGTCAAAATGGGAATCTTTCCCCAAGTAGGGGAGAAACTAAACAAATATTTGAAACCACCACCTAGATTTTTAACTCTAGAATAAGTTGAATAAGTTGTTGAACTAAATACAACAACAAGAGACTTTCAACAGTCTAAGAAAACCAATTCTCATAGCATCCATGTATGCTATATTTGCTTACATGAATGGTTAATTTTTATGGTGAATGTAGCTAAACATACCATTCCCATGGATCCCATGGGATTGACATCAACAGAACTCGTGAAAATCCAGATTCTGGGAATCTACCTGGCGAACCACGCGGCCAAAAAATCCACTTGAACAGTGTCCAAACCATGAATCAAACGTGCAAAACAACAACATCCGAATGATGACAACGCAGGAAGGCCAAATGGACGACAATAATTCAACAATTGATTGAATATGTGACTTCAGAAAACGTGGGGAAATTCCCGGTTACAGAAGCTACCTTTTATTCTCAAAAAATGTAAGGAAGTCATTTCAGTTACCTTTGGTTTCCCTTAATAAAGGCTTATTAAGCCCTTTTTTCTGGCAGAGGGTATGTACGAAGGGAGGAAGGTTGATCAAACACCTCTCAAACCAAATTGTGTTTTCCCCCCCCACAACCGGGCGCACTCAATTTCTCCAGAGCAGCCAAGGCCTGAGGTGGTGCCCCCGGTGGCAAAAAACTGCAGACAAAACAGGAAGTTTAACAGGTGGATCTGCCCACCTGCAAAGTGGGTACCTACAAGAAGAGGTGGGACCCCCTAGTTATTTCAGGTAGTTAGAACCTCAGCAAACCCTATTTAACCATGGTTGTACATGGGTATACCTAGGGATAAATCCACTTATAGTAGTTAGGGGGCCCCTTCTTGCACCAGTTACAAGATAGGGGCCCATAACTCGATATAGGGGTGTAAAAACCCATTTCTTAGGGGCTATTGTAAATAACTCCATTTACAACGACAGTAGTAGGGGCTCACTTTGTGTTGCTGCTTGGTGGCTTTCTTCCCTGCCCGTTAAATTGACAAATGAAAAAATATGCACGTCCTGGACATTGGGAATCATCTCCCCGAGGAGATAATGTTGGAAAAACTACCTTACCACCTAAGTGGTGGATGTTGTTGGTTGGTTGATTGGACTGCACCAATCAATTTTGGTCTGCCTATAGATTTCCATTTCTTCCGCCCCCAACAAAGAAATATCACACCATCTCAACTGAAAAAGGTCATCAAAATTTACTAATACCTTGATTATATCCCATAATATGAGATACACATTGTAGAATCCCTGCTTCAACCCATTTGAAAAACATTAGTCAAATTGGATCATTTCCCCAGGTAAAGGTTAAACAAATATTAATGTGAAACCAGCACCTCGATCCAAATAGTACTAGTTGAATTTTAAAAACACATCCTCAACCCCTGAACCCGCCACAGCACAGCACATCGCCGCCGTTGTGTTTCTTTTTTTCAGTGTTTTCCAACTTGGCTCAGGTGAAGGGATAGCCACTCTCACGCAGTGGCGCTGCTTCATCATCGCCTGTTGTTTTTCATGGAGGTTCGATGGTTCGTTGATTTTTGGGGAAACAATGGGTATGTTGTTTATTCAACTATAGTACCATTCGGATAATATAAAGGTGTATATTAGATATATGTATACATATCAATGGACATCAGTCAGAGTATTAGTATAATCTTGATATATCTTGCCTTTTTTGAGATACTAAGGAATATATTGACTAAGCACAAAAGATTTTATGATAATTTACTGCAGAGTTCATAATCATACACTAACGACTATATACAATAGCCCACATAGTAGGAACTGCCAAAACAACCCCCCCCACCCAAAGAAAAAACAGGATTTCCAATCATAAGATCGGGTCCAGCGGTTTGTGGGTCTTTGTGGCACATCTATATCAACTACCTGGCACCCTAAACAACCATGTTTTAATTTTAATGGATGGAAATGGTGAAACACCTATTTTTCATTAGTCATGATTTGGTTCATCATCCAATTGAAACATCCATTTTATTTTGTGGAGGGGTTTAGGGTACCAAGTACATGTTAGTCGTTTCACCTGAAACTATATGTTCTTCAAATCTGGACGAATCTTGCCCTTGGTCGAGTCACATAATTTTTCAAAAAAAAAGGGGCAGAAACTGCACAGGAATCAGTGGGGAATATGTACATAATATAAAAAATATATTATATAGAGATATGTATACTCTGAAACCTAAATACATCTATAAACTACATAACACACACAAAACATGGTCAAACGGTCAAATCTTGACACCAACCAATTTTCAACTTCGCCTTTGATGCAGGGATGGAAAAATCAACAAAACCTTTTCAAATGACTTCCCAAATGACTTCCCAAGGTTTCGTTGATAGGAACCGACTGGATTTTGAATAAAACAACACACACACACATCATCACACATCCTTGTAAATGAGTAAATGAATACACTATTAATGGTTCAGAAATCCTAACACCGCTGAGTTGGTAGTTTGTCCATGTCTATCCCACCACTATAAAAACCCTTTTTGGATATCTCCCAAAATCGATTCTCAAACTTACCTACCTGGTGATCCAAAGTGACCTTTCACTTAATCATTGAAAAGGTCACTTTTTTCACCATCCCAAAACGGTCACAACCTCGCAGAATTGCCAGGTATGTGTGCGTTAATGTTGAATATAAACCATGGATTTTGGAGATTTCCTTAGCTAGGTGGTGGTTGAACCAACCCATCTGAAAAATATGCTCGTCAAATTGGATCATTTTCCCACAGATCGGGATGAACATAAAAAATCTTTGAAACCACCAACCAGTTTGGGGTGTAAAAACCATGGTAAAGCACTACCCAAACCGCACCTGGCTCAAGCTCCACGGGCTCCACATCGCCAACGTCATCTGGTTGAACTGTCGCCTCACCAGACTGGAGAGGCCTTGGTGAACAGAAATTCGACTGGACCGAAAAAAGGCACAGTTTTTGAGAGAATTTTTGAAACCTATATATGTATAGATATTTTTTATTTTTTGTGTACATTCAATTCAAAGTTTGTTTGTTTGTTTGTTTGTATGTTTGTTTGATTGGTTGGTTTTTGTTTGTTTGTTTGCTTGTTTGGCTTGTTGTGTTTGATCTGGTCGCCATCTTCCATGAATTTCCAAAAGCTTAAAAGCACAAGGGGGATCCGTCGGATCGTGAGACGAAAAAGGTTGAAGGTGAGTAAAGGCGACCGATCGGTATTTTGGGCTATCCCAGTTAGTCAGTGGTTAGCTACTTGGTGGCTCAAATGGTAGTTACTAACTCGTTGGTAAGTTGGGTGATTTCACCCTATTTAGGGGACGAATTTCAACCAACTTACAGGGGTTAATTATAGTTATAACCCAACTTATAATTAGTTACTAACTACCATGAGCCACCAAGTAAGGGAGTAGCTTCCGCCATTGACAACTAGATCAACCCCAAAAAATGGGACTTACGATCACCATGGTTATTAATCACCAAAAGTTTCAGGTACCAAAAATGGAGGAATCCTGAATCTGATAGCCGGCTGTTTTGGGGGTGGGGTTTCCCTTAAGCCGTATCCATTCAGCATACATAGGTGTTTCGTACCTCCATTTTAGGTACCTGAAATGTTTGATGATACTTAGTAGATCTTAGCATGCTCCTTAGCAGTAGCTCTACATCCAGACGGGTGAGATGTCACTTTTCTCGTCGAGATAGAAACTGTTTTTTGTTTAGCGATCGAAGGTTAGTTACAGTGCTACTGGGGTGAATCATACATTTGCCTTGGTATGAAACCACCAAAACAAGGCAGGAATGTGAATCAAGATGTTTGTTGAGGGAGAAAAAACATCACAACCAAACAACTACTGTATCCACTCCCTAAAAGAACTAAAGGATTTTGTAGTCTTCCAACCATCAACTTTCAGGCGCTTTTGGCTCTTAGTTTCAAGCAGGAAAAAACACTTGGAGGCTGGAATCCTTATCATGAATGGGATCCTGTACCGTTTCGCTGGATTCAGGCTTTCCTATTTAATATGACAAGGACCCCACTGATCCCAAGTTGGTTGAATGGCTGGGGTAATGTCAACCAAACCATTTTCTAAGTGGAAGAGCCTATGAATTGAGGGGAACTCTAATAATCACTGAAGCACTTGGCAGTGGCATGAGCATCGAATGGCTTTACGGGGGGGACAAGGATTCAGGTTTAGATTCCTCCACGACTCCACATTGACAGTCAAATCGTCACCAACGAAAAAGTGGTCCAACAATTGAACAAAATTGTCAATGGTCCACAAAACCATGCGAGTACAATCCTTTTTGCAAGGCAACCTCCCCCCAATTTTGTGATTGCTTGCCCAAAAAATGGAGAGTTGCAGAACCTTTCCATGAATTTTTGTTGAAACAATTTTCCCAAAATCTTTCCCAAAAATTGACTGAGATTTGATGCCCTAAGGATCATTGGACCCTCAAAACTGGCTATTTTGAGGACCGTAACCCTGCTCTGCAGGTTCTTTCACCCTTCCATTGGAGGGTCCAAGATCCTTAGGCTGAGACACATCCAACCAACGAATCCCTTCGACCCTCGCTGCCGTCGGGCGGCTCCACATCGCTTTCTGCAGCTTCACCGGTGAACTGCCAGGACTTGGAACGGAGCAGCTGTTCCCATTCCGACAGCTCCTGGAAAGAAACGGCGGGAAGCTGGAAACGGAGGATTGTAATTCATGGGGGTGACTATATCCCGTACCATCCAGGTATGGTATATATAAAATATATACTATACATATACATGCATACCTACATGAACGGTTCATTTTATAATACATGTAAGGAAATATACCAGCCCCATGGATGCTATGGGTATGATACCAACCCCAACAATGCAGTGTTGCTCATGGGAAATCACTGCAAAAACTATCACATGTTTTAGCATCAAGATTGAATTCCCTCCAAAAAAAATGGTTCCATAAAATTCGCCCCCTACAATACCACCCCTAGATTCAAATGGCAAAGAATCACAATACAATGCCGCAAAGAATTGGAGTGGTCTTTTCTGTTGCATCAATCATTTTCAGGGGCTTTTGGCTGCTAGTTTTAGGGAGGGTCATAAAAAGTGATCATTCATGATGGGTTTTCAGAAAGTACACACTTAAACAAACTGTCATGTACTTGGCCGGAACCGAGTTTTCGATCGAACCGTTGGTGATTTTCATGTTGTGCCCCTGATTTTCTCACTCCCATATGCACCTTATATAGTGGATATGGATATGCGGATATTTATTGGGTCCCAATCCCCTTTTACAGGGCTGCAACAGGGGGGTTGAACGGCTAGCAGCAAGGGTAGCACAATTTTCTCTATTATTCAAGAAATATCCGGGTTACCATCATGACTCTCAGGATTGGAATTCTGAGAAGGTTGGACAACAAAAAAATAACACCATTGGGTTAACTTCCCTCATTCCCAGGATGATACTGTTGATGGTTAAGAAATCCAGCTGACCAGTTGAGGTTGGTAGTTTATCCCATTCTTTACAGGGTTTTAGCACCATACCAGGTCCTGATCGCCGGATTTCAGCCATCAACAGTATTGAAACAACTGGAGTTCAAAATATTCAAATCATGTGCCAGTTCAAAGGATGCAATACAATGGGGTTTCTTCACCCTTCCGAACCCAAACAAATCCGGCCACTTGATCCAATTGTGGCTAACCAACCAACGTCCCCAATGGTTAATAAGCCCCTTCTAGAATAAGGCCTTATTTCCAAGGGGTTGGGGTATGTAAGGGGGAAATTTGGTTGATTAGGGCCATAACAGTATATCTTTGGAAAAACTCCTCCAATGTTCTGAGTCGCACCCTCAAACTCCATCGTTGTTTCAACCATTCACGTGCAGGGTACAACGTCAAAGTTTGTGCTGCAGTGTCCGCCATTAACGAGGCACCCTCGCCGGGTCCTCAGTCCCACGAGCTTAATGGAATGAAATGGAAATGGACATGGACGAGATGGAAATGGAAATGGACATGAATGAAATGAAACGTTTATTTTTGATTATGATTGTGATGACTGATGAGGGGTGAGTCAAATGTGAATGATTGCAAATGAAAACTGATCTGGTGATTGCATGCTTGCATTATTAATGATCGTATACTATTATTGTACTGTACTCAAAT
The DNA here is from genome assembly GCA_000507305.1 of Breviolum minutum Mf 1.05b.01. NCBI lineage: Eukaryota > Dinophyceae > Suessiales > Symbiodiniaceae > Breviolum > Breviolum minutum. The sequence goes on from DF239789.1 coordinate 210,684, forward strand.
GCTTCAATATGGCAGATATGGATCACTAATTTAATACAATGCGTGGAGTGTTCCGGTGAAACACCCTTAACTAAAATTCATCTGTTTTAATGACTAAAACTCTCTCCCAACCAACTCCAAAAAAAAGGCGTCTTTCATTCAAGAATCGCCCAGACCAGACCGGTGAGTTTCGTGCCATATCACCATCATAGCAATAGACTGAACCTAGTTGGTGGTTTCCAACCCATTTGAAAAATATGCTCGTCAAAATGGGTTCATCTTCCCCAATTTTCGGGGTGAAACTTCCAAAAATGTTTGAGTTGCCACCACCTAGGAACCTTCTTTGGTCAACAACAAACGACAACTCTGCCAGTGGCGTAAGATTCCTTGCGGTCGCTCCACCATGGAATCCTTCAGCGTCAGCGCTGACCTTGGCAACTCCAAAGGCTCCCAGCTGGGCAAGCTCGGCAGCGGCGTCTGCTCCGCCGTGTGACGGTAGGGATTGGCCTCGTTGGCGGTCCGCGCCAAGGTGTTGTAGCAGGTGGCGGTACAGCACGCCACGTCCGACAGGACCCTGCTGCACCGTTCGGGTGGAAAAAACGGGTGGTGAAATTTTTTGGGACGAAGCCACCTGAATCCTATATGTAAAAAACTCGATTTTGATTGTTTTTTTGGCGAACAATATCCAACGTTGGTCCTGTTTTCCGAGGAAAGAAAAAGAAAGGCCAAGGACGTTACTATGAGTGTCATTTCAGCCATAGTATGATGTTTCTTCTAAAAAAAAAGATCATATTTATATATGTTAATTGAAAATTGGTATTGTGTGTGTGTGTGCCTGCTTTCGTGTGCGCCTTCTTATTGCAGAAAGGTGTCAAAAAAGGCACCTTTTTGCATCTCGTACTGAATCCTTATCCAGTAGTCTTAGTAGCCCTATGATACCTTTATCATTGTTGTTTGTCTTTTGGAGAACATCACTTTGGCTGTGCAAATTTGAAGCACCCCCCAAGAATCTAAAACCCAACATGTTTTTCAAGATTGCACCACATTCTTCGCGCTAGTGAAGTTCTGACAGCTAGCTTCACGATGTGAACATTAAAAACCACCCGCACCTTTTTGAGAGAGCCCGATATCTTTCAGACTCTTCTCGCAACTGCCTTGCTAGGCCTGCAGCTTTTTGGTGCGAACTTTCCGCAGCATCAATGAATTTCGAAACGCTCTTGCGATAGGAAGATTCTGAGCTCCACAGTCCAGTGAGATCTTCTGAAGCCAACCTGATTTTTTTCAGATTTTCAGATGCGTGTTGTTTACGTAGGGCGAAATTGGATCATCTTTTTTGCTCTTAGGGTTTTCTACAAGATTCCCTAAGGCGTTCCCCTCACGAACCCAAGTGGGTTCCGAGTTATATCCCATTTTTATCTTGGACACACTGCGACATTGCCCATAAAAATGATGTCCAAGAAAATTCCCAAATCTTGTGAACATGAATTCAAACATATGAGAAATGTAAAGATTCGGTGGGTGGTGTTGTTTTTTTCCACTATCAAAAAAATGTGATTCAATAATCTAAAATGGGTTCAGTTCTTCGATCAATAATGCCGAACAAAACTTGAGGTTCAGAAGATTCCAAAAAAAAATCTGAAACGAAACTACCTTGATTCCAATAAAATTGCAACACACCCCTAGAACACACCCCATCACCCCAAACAATCCCCCTAGCCAACTATGAAAGGAATCCCTTCATAGCCTGTTGGTAAAGGTTTAGGGGTGTGTTCCAAAGGTGTGGTGAAACGAAACTACCTTGATACATTCCTCCTGGTGAAGCAAAAAATAACCCATGAGAGCCCACCACCATCACCCCGTTGGCTCTGTCTTGTTCGATCCATGGCGGATCTTCCAACAAAAATGCTATCCTGGAACGCCAAGTGTCCTATTTTTTGAGGCAACTTTACCCCTAAAACCAGCAACTCTTGCCTTTTAAATAGGGTGCTTGGCTTTCCAGGATGTTGGTTCCCCTTTCTTGTTTTTAATGACCTTCAGTCTACCGTCCGAATTGAAGCACCAATGTTTTATTTTTCCGGAACATGTTGAAACAAATGAACGCTTTGAGATGGTTCGCCTTAGCGATAACTCTTTCATTTTTTGGTAGGGTTCGATGACCAAACTCATTCTTTTAAGGATCCTTTCTGGTGGGTCAGAACAAAATTTGCTAGACAACATTACAATTTGTAAAGGTAGTATATATATATATATGTCATAGGATCCATGTATGGTATAGTTATGTATATTTACCTACATTTGGTTGATTTTCATGGTAAATGTAGGTGAATATTCTATACATGGATCCTATAGGTAAGAAACAACCCCGGGACTTTTACACTTTAGGCCCTGCCTAAACACGTCATCAGGGATTTCATAAAAAAAACGGATACCTGGAAAACAAGTTGCTGCAAATTTCGATCAACTTTACCCCTAAAACCATCCACAGTTGCCTTAAAAAATGGTACACTGTGTTTTCCAGGTAGATGTAATACATTATTTATCCACTGTGAACCAAGGTTTTAGCAGGCCTCAAAGCCTATATTTTAAACTCTTTTCTTTGGTTCCAGCAACTGTTTCTTGCAAAGTGCTTCATGTTTTTGCCAGGCTTGGAGACACTCTGCATCTTTGGCTTGTGCCTCTCTCAAAATTTGTTCAGCCAAGAATACGCTCTTGAAACCATCTCTGCTCAAAGTTTCCATGTCTTTAAAGGCCTCACTGTTCTCCAAGAGAATCTTGAAAGCCTTACTCACTTGGGCCAATTGCTCCGAAACTTGAAGCTGTACCGAGGATAAAAAATCTGCATCGGCGCAATCTTCACTACACCAGTCTTCACTTCGTGCCAGTTGGCGTGTTGCCGATTTGCTGATGCGTTTGCTCACCTCCTGCAGCTACGCCCAAAATTCGATGTGTGACCAACAACTCATCGCTTTGTATGGGAAAAATAGTCGACTATAGCTGGGGGGTTCTTCCCAATGTTTGCAAAAAAAATATGCAAACAAGTCAAATTTTGTCAAATCCAAAAAAATAAAGAGGAAAAAAACCAACATTAAAACGGTTGAAGCAAAACCATATTGAAAAATTGAAGATGATTTAGCCCCCAACTTCTTCGTGGAAGATCCACCACCAGGTGATTCAATTCGTGACCTTTTGATCCCCAAACGTTGGGTTGGTCATGTTTACAACCTTTGAGTTCAGGTCACCATTTTCACTCACCATCCCAAACAGGTCACAAACTCGCTTGAATCACCAGGTCCCAATTGTGTGGTGTTTCAGTGTTTCACCGGTCCCATCGGTTCTCGGATGTCCCAGAAAGTTAGTAAATGGTTAGTAAGTAGGATATAACCCTAATATATCTCATTTATAGGGAGGTTGTAACCCATTTACTAGCCATTTACTAACTTCCAGGGACATCCTAGTTGGTCCTCATCTAACTCTGCCCGCTCTCGCAATTGTGCCTTGACCTTCCCGAGTTGATCACACTGTGCCATCGGGTCGATCTTTCTCAACTCAACTCCGAAAAATTGGGGGAATTCAACTCATCCGACCTTTAGACATTACCCATAGGATCCATGTATGGTATATTTACCTACATTTGGTTGATTTTTATGGTACATGTAAGTTAATATACCATACATGGATCCTATGGGTCAGGGGAAACCTTATAATGGGTACCCCCATTTCACACCTCAAAATGCTCGTTTTTAGTTGGAACCCATGGTTTTTGGGGAAAACCCACCAGTTTTAGGAAACCGTCATATAGGGGCCCCTATTATTGGGTTTTTGAGTTTATCCCACATGGAAACACTGTGAGTTTAGACCCAAGAAAGTATCTGATTTTTTGGTTGCTGAGATCTTACGGAAGCTGAAAAGATCATGCATTTCATGGCACCCCCAAACTACCCCCAACCAGAAATAAGGGTTTATGAAGGGGTAAAGGTTTTTTTTGTGGGGCTATTGGCCTGATAAGCTATCACCCACCATTGGCTCTTAGGAATGCCTCATTAAACTAGCTGATGATTACTAGTTCTTCCAAGCGACCTTTTGGGGTGGTTTAAGTGAGTGACCTTATTCAGGGGGTGAAAAAAGATGACCTTTTCATGTTGGGTGATGTTTGGCAAAAGGGCCATGTTTGGAAAACATCTGCTTCATATAAAACAATGAAGCTGAAGATCTTTTTCTTTGGGTGTACGGCGGCTTTTTGTACAGAATGCCATGTCAGGTTTTCACATGGCATATATCTGTCAAGAAAGATCCCCCAGTGACACCTAACATGTCCCTTGAAAACCAGTGGTTGGAAGATGTATTTTCCTTTTGAAACATTTTAGGGGACTTATAATTCTTAATTTGTGTGGGAGAAGAAATCTTTTCTTGTGGTGGCCATTATACACTCCCCCATCCTGGTCAATGACGTTGTTCTATGGTTTTCTCTGGACCGCCTGGATACCGCAAAGTCTAAAGAAAAATATATACCTGGCACCCTAAACAACCATTTTTAGAAGGATGTTTGGTGAAACACCTATTTTTCATGCAATGATTTGGAATCATCCAATTGAAACATCCATTCTAAAGTGGATGTTTAGGGTACCAGGGAAAAAAATCTCAGACTTCCTCATTTTTCTCAGCATCCCCACGACTATCAATCAACCATCAAGATCCAAAAAAAGCCAAAAAAATATAGAACCAAACCATCCATATATCATACCTGGATCTTCCGGATGTGTAAAATTTCTGCGTTTTGGTAGGTTTTTTTTTGGGTAAAAGGCACAAATTTTACACACTTGGAAGATCCAGGTATCCATCTTCCATCCATCCCCTGCCTGTGCCACTAAAAGTTGTTTAGATGTCAAACGTCGTTTTTCCACACTCAGACGAAGCTTAAAACCTTCTAACCATTCAGCGAACGAAGCACGGCGACGCACTTCGAAATCCTGTCCATTGCCAGAGGTCAAAGGGGTCCAGGGTATTTTGGGTGGTCAAACAAACACAGGGTGGAAAAAACAACATCCAAGTGGTTTTTAAGATCATCCCATGAAATCGCCATAGGATCCATGATCCATATTTCTTTATATGTTGAATTTATATTTCACCTACATGGATGGTTGATTTTATGGTAAATCTATATGTAAATACAACATAATTAACATACATGGAAAAATTGGGTGATCGATTCCCTTCCACACCCCCCTGCGCAAATCCATCAAGATTAGTTTAAGCAAAATCCACATCCAAATATATGATCACCCAATCCTCATAGGATCCAATATCTCTTTACCTACTGGTTGTTGTATGAAGTTCTTTCTCTGGTAAGTTTGAACACATAAAAAACAAACATCCACTTGTGGCAACTATCAGAAAAACGAACCGTCAAGTCATCAACCATCTCACAAAATATCTCACACGTTAGGACTTGAGTGATCAAATGTGACGAATCTCATCATCATCCACCCATCAACAAACATTTCAACCAGACCGGTCCCGGGGTGTTTCAGAAATCTCTGGTTACCCTGGCCCTACCTGAAACTAACGGCTCGCCCCTTAAAAATGATAGTTGGAGTGGATGAATCCTTTGGGTTTCAGCGTGTTTTCAGGGGCGAATTCTGGTTAGTTTTTTCCATACAATCCATGTGCACGATGTTTGCCTACATGAATGGTTGCTTTTTGTGGTAAATCAGTCGGTAAAATGATCTTTTGGAATGATGCCCCACTAATCCACCAAATAGAATGAGCCATTCATGTGGATATGCATCTGTATTTGTACGAGTATAAATGCATATCAATCCCACAAACAGTCCGTCCTTTTGCCTAGTTGTACTGTTGATGCAAGAAATCCTGCAGTAGTTGATATAGGTAGTTTATTCCATTCTTTACGTTTTTTATATCCCAAGTGGTTTGCCGGATTTCTGAACCATCAACAGTAGGAAAACCTACATTTACCGACATTTACCATAAAAATCATCCAAATGTTGGTATATATACCATATACCACAAAAATCCTTGGATTTCTTCCATCAACAGAAACGTTTTTTTTCAAAAAAAAACCTTCCCGTCCTTCAAGAAGCCCAAGGATTCAACCCAATGGGTCTCGTCTCGTTCCGCCATTGGAATGCGGTTGCGCTTATGCGGCCAGAAGGAAGGGAATGTCAGGGACCATTTCTTTAAAGGATTCCAGTTCCGACTCAACATTTTTCGTTTGGGGTAAAGTGTGATTGTTTTATCCTTTGGGATTGTTAGGTCAAAAGGCTTGGGGAATTTCTTTGGTTGAAAGAGAGAGGAATTCTGATTGGTTTTACATTCCCTGAAAACTAGCAGTTCGCGCCTGAAAATAGGCCATCCCAAAAGGAAACTAGTATTCCAACCATATCATTGGAGGGTAGTTGCATGATTTCTTTTGTGGGGGAGGAGGAATCCAGGATAGATTGTTTATCAGATTTTTTCCTGCACATTTTTTGTGAGCGTCTGTAGATGTCATTGTCTATGCCTTCACTTTGCTACACTTACACTGAAAAATATGTTGAACGTCTTGGCATCGTGGACTCTCAGTGAGAAACCTTCAAAAAAAATGCTCTTTTGGGAGGGGACCTTTTCGTTTTTACATGTCTTAAACAAACTGTGTTTTCCATGGGTGTTTCGTGATTTTTGCGAAACTGCTGTATTGATGTCTTGAATCTAGAAACCAACGCTTCAATTTGCTACCGCTATCAATAATGGAGGTAACGCCTTGATCATCATCATCATCATCATCATCATCATCATCATCATCATCAGCAGCAGCAGCAGCAGCAGCAGCAGCAGCAGCAGCAACATCGGCATGATAATCAGCAGCAGCAACATCATCGTCATCATCTACTAAGACATTATCAATAAACCATCCCCTGCAAGACTATTAGACAGATCAGTTTTGGAGTCCAATATTTCTTCAACACCTATCAATCTGAGGTTGGTATTGAAAAGCTTCTGCAAAGTCAATGAATCCCGAGTTGGGCGGTGTTTGCAAACGCACATCTCCCAGATTATCTGTTGACATCTGGTGGTTAAACAGGGGAAATTTATGAAGGGAAACCTTGCCTAGTTGGTGGTTGAACCAACCCATTTAGAAAAATATGCGAACCGCCAAATTGGAGCGGATCGAATTTCCCCAGAAATCCAGGTGAAAATTCCAAAAAATATTGGAGTTGCAGCCCACCTAAACTCCCTTTATGGTCATCCAACCTTGAATAGGGAATCCTTAATGGGTATATCACCCCCTATCCACGGTTGAGTTTCGCATCCCCTATGGAAATAATGAGAGTTTAAAACAACTCATTGAGCCCTGATTTAAAAGTAAGCACTACTTGGAGGATCATCCCACTTAGTAAGTGGTTAGTAACTACAGTTAGTAAGTCTCTAACTGGGGTTAGTCCCTTTCCAAACGGCCTAAATGGCTTGTAAATGGGGGTTACTATCTAATTATTGGGATGGTCCTCCAAGTATCCCCCTTGAATGTATCAATCGAGGATCCCCATAGCACAAAAGAGACAATCTTCCAGATGAAGAAATTATTTACCCACCGTGAAGTAGAGTTTTAGTTTAAAAGCCCAATCAATTTCTAGTTGGTGGTTTCAACCCCTTTAAACAATATATATATATATATAAATATGCTCGTCAAATTGGATCATTTCCCCAAAAAAGGGATGAACATTCCAAAAATATTTGAGTTGCCACCACCTAGAAAATAAATGAAAATAACATGGACTCATTCATGGTCCCATGCATTCCGGCTATGTTATACCTTGGGGTTGGCCACCCCTTACCACCTAGATTTCTATCAATTCTATCCAACTCCGTCTCTTTTTGGTGGAAAACAAATCCCTCCGACAATCCCAGTTGGTGGTTGAACCAACCCTTAAAAAAAAAATATGCGAACCGCCAAATTGGAGCGGATCGAATTTCCCCAGAAATCCGGGTGAAAATTCAAAAAAATGTTGAAAGATTATATAAGAAATAACCCCATGATTATATAAGAAATCAACGATTCATGTAGGTGAATATACCAGTCCCATGGTATGGTATGGGATTGATAAGCTGCAAAGTCAATCAATCCTTTCACTGTTTTTTCCGCTTCATTTGCCTTGCATTGTGCAATCATCTCAGCAGGTGAACCGAGAAACGATGCTTCGCTTCGCAAACATTTGTGGATGTCTTCCGCACCATGCGTGCATTGAGCGCAGGCACATGGAAGATACCATTGAAACGCAAGGGACCTGTGGGCAGTTCATATCCCTTGGCAAGGGATATGAACTGCCCACAAAATGATCTGTTTGGCGAAGTGTCATCACCAAGCAGGTGATGCCCCGTGATGACGCCCCCCGGTTAAAACAGCATTTGGTAAGTTGCTTAGTATCTGAATTCAAGCCTAGTACACTGAATGATCGCGGTACGAGAAAATGAGTAGATCTACTCATTTTCTCGTAGGGCGATCATTCAGGCTGCCGTAAGACCCTTCACGTCCAGATGCCATCTGCCCATGAGGTCGATGACTTCGACAAGTCCTGATGAAGGAAACGGAGAAACTGCTGGCAGCGGCTGCATGACTCATCATGACTCATCTCCTTTTTTGGGGGGCAAACCTTTCTTTAAAGGTACCTTAAAGCACAGTTCTGACTTCTGTAGAAACTCCCACAGAAAAAAAAACACAAGCAACAAATTTGAAACTGACCCGACTTATCCACAACGAAGGTTTCAACTTCCGAAATATCACATGGGGCATCCAACTCTCAACTCTCAAAATCCCAGAGAGAAATTCCAAGTTTTCTGTTGAACAAAGATGTTGGTGTTTTCCGGTGTCCTTCGGAGAGCTCAATTCTGAGCCGGATTTTTCCCCAAAGGCGACTGGGGGGGCAAGCCTTCCTGGTCGACGCCCGAAGAAAATGGAGTTTTTGTTTTTTTTGGAATGAAAAGCGAAGACTCGCAAATTTGATAAAATCCATGTATGCTGTTTTATTTGATTGTATTTACAATATACCTATACGTGTTGGTATCCTGTGATTGTTTTTTTGTGATAAATGTAGGCGAATATACCATATATGGATCTGATGTATCTTGAATTCAAGACAATAAGGATGACCAGAAAACATGTGCAAACGCCTTATATCTTTTTATGAAAGAAGTTGAAACGGAGTACACAATCCACCCCTGGAACTCCAAACAACCAGTTTAAAATGGATGTTTGGTGAAACAACCGTTTTTTATGTAACAATTTGGAGTCATCCTGTTGAAACAACCATAAAAAACTGGTTGTTTAGGGTACCAGGCCTATCTTGATCTTGTTGGTGGATGCGATGCAACAACTTACCACATGTTTCGCATATGCCCGGCTCCTGCAGCCATTCATGGATTGCACACATTTCTTCTTCGTGCGCCTTTCGCGTCGCAAAAAGCGTGCAAAGAACTTGTGAAGGATATAGAGAAATCCATGCGGGACAAAAAAACACCAAAATAACATCAACATAACCTTCAGCATCCTTCAACCAGCATGATATAAAAATATACCCCTTCTTTCACAGTTTGAAATTTCTCATCTCAACATATGGGTTGCCGATTTGCTGATGCGTTTGCTCACCTCCTACGTCGTTACGCCCAAAATTTTATTCGTGACCAACAACTCATCGCTTTGTATGGGAAAAATAGTTGACTCCAGCTGGTGGGCTCTTTTGAATGTTTGCAAAAAAATGCAAACAAGTCAAATTCCCCTCAAAAAATGGAAAAAAAAACAACATTAAAACGGTTAAATCCAAAACAAATGCGAAAAAAAACAACATTAAAACGGTTGAAACAAAACCATATAGTTGAAAAAAATGAAGATGATTTAGCCCCCCAACTTCGTGGAAGATCCACCAATGATGGTGATGAAAAAATCGTGACCCAACTTGATCCCCAAACGTTGGGTTTGTAACGTTTACAACCTTTGAAGAGGTCACGTCTTCACTCACCATCCCAAAAAGGTCACGGATTGAAATCACCAGGCAAATGGTTTGATGTCTCAGTGTTTCACCAACCATCGGTTGGTTGGTCCTCATCTAACTCTGCACGTTCTCGCAATTGTGCCTTGACCTTCCCGAGTTGATCTGATTTTTAGTTGTTGGGATCTTATGTCATAGGAAAAATGCTGGTACCCTTGGAATGGTACCTTGGCCCCTAGCGGCCCGCTGTTTAATCCCCGTGTTGGAGCCCTGTAAAGAGGATTTTCCCAGCAAATACCCACTATATAAGGTGTGCATGGGGTTGATTGTCAAGGGTATCATCCCAAGGGTATCAGCATTTTTCCTATGATTATGGAAGCTGAACAATTCCTGATTTCATGGCACCACCAAACTACCCCCCCACTAGAAATAAGAGCTTATTAAGGGGTAAAAAAACATGAAATAGAAGGTGTTTTTTTCTAAATGGGGTGATTGGCCTGACAAGTTATTGCCCACCATTGGCTCTTAGGAATGCCTTATTAAACTAGTTGATGATTACTATGTTCTTCCAAGTGGCCTTTTGGGGCGGTCTTTAGGGTGGTGAAAAAAGATGACTTTTTCATGTTGGGTGATGTTTGGCAAAAGGGCCATGTTTGAAAAAAACCGCTTTATATAAAAAACAATGAAGCTGAAGATCTATTTTTTGGGTGTACGGCGGCTTTTTGTACAGAATGCCATGTCAGTTTTTTCACATGGCATATATCTGTGAAGAAAGATCCCCCCGTGACACCTAACATGTTCCTTGAAAACCAATGGTTGGAAGACGTATTTTCCTTTTGAAACAGTCCCTTNTTTTTTGATATCCCAAGTGATTAGCCGGATTTCTGAACCATCAACAGTAGGAAAACCTACATTTACCATAAAAATCTTCCAAATGTTGGTAAATAAACCATATACCATAAAAATCCTTGGATTTCTTCCATCAACAGTAGCGTTCTTTTTTTTCAAAAAACCCTTCCCGTCCTTCAAGAAGCCCAAGGATTCGACCCGATGAGTCTCGGGTTCTCGTTCCGCCATTGGAATTTTTGGCGCTTATGTTGCGCAAAAATGCGAAAATCGGGAATGTCAGAGACCATTTCCTTTAAAGGATTCCTGGTTGGTGGTTGAACCAACCCTATCTTCCGTTTGGGAAGATTATGAAACCATGGGAAACCTTAGGGAAGATTCGGGGATTTTACACAAAATTTACAACTAGTTGGTGGTTGAACCAACCCATTTTGAAAAATATGCAACCGTCAAATTGGGTTCATCTTCCCCAAATTTCGGGGTGAAAATTCCAAAAAATATTTGAGTTGCCACCACCTAGATTCCAGTTCCGACTCAACATTTTTCGCTTGGGGTAAAGTGTGGTTGTTTTATCCTTTGGGGTTATAGTAGGTTTCGAAAGGTTTGGGGGATTTTCTTCGTTGAAAGAGAAAGGAATTCTGATCGGTTTTACATTCCCTGAAAACTAGCAGTTCGCGCCTGAAAATAGGCCATCCCAAAGGAAACTAGTATTCCAACCATATCATTGGAGGGTAGTTGCGTGATTTCTTTTGTGGGGGAGGAGGAATCCAGGATAGATTGTTTATCAGATTTTTTCCTGCACATTTTTTGTGAGTGTCTCTAGATGTCATTGTCTATGCCTTCACTTTGCTACACTTAATTACACTGAACAATATGTTTGTCTTGGCATCGTGGACTCTCAATGAGAAACCTTCAAAAAAAATGCTCTTTTGGGAGGGGACCTTTTCGTTTTTAAATGTCTTAAACAAACTGTTTTTCCCATGGGTGTTTCGTGATTTTTGCGCAACTGCTGTCTTGATGTCTTGAATCTAGAAACCAACGGTTCAATTTGCTACCGCTATCAATGATGGAGGTAACACCTTGATCATCATCATCATCATCATCATCATCATCATCATCATCATCATCATCATCATCTACTAAGACATTATCAATAAACCATCCCCTGCAAGACTATTAGACAGATCAGTTTTGGAGTCCAGAATTTCTTCAACACCTATCAATCTGAGGTTGGTATTGAAAAGCTTCTGCAAAGTCAATGAATCCCGAGTTGGGCGGTGTTTGCAAACGCACACCTCCCAGGTTATCTGTTGACATCTGGTGGTTAAACAGGGGAAATTTATGAAGGGAAACCTTGCCTAGTTGGTGGTTGAACCAACCCATTTAGAAAAATATGCGAACCGCCAAATTGGAGCGGATCGAATTTCCCCAGAAATCCGGGTGAAAATTCCAAAAAAATATTGAAACGTTGCCACTTGCCTAGTAGATTATATAAGAAATAACCCCGGGATTATATTATATAAGAAATCAACGGTTCATGTAGGTGAATATACCAGTCCCATGGTATGGTATGGGATTGATAAGCTGCAAAGTCAATCAATCCTTTCACTGTTTTTTCCGCTTCATTTGCCTTGCATTGTGCAATCATCTCAGCAGGTGAACCGAGAAACGATGCTTCGCTTCGCGAACGTTTGCAATCATCTCAGCAGGTGAACCGAGAAACGATGCTTCGCTTCGCGAACGATTGTGGATGTCTTCCGCACCATGCGTGCATTGAGCGCAGGCACATGGAAGATAGCATTGAAACGCAGGCAATATGAAGATGCCACAAAATGATCTGTTTTTTCAGCGAAGTGTCATCACCAAGCAGGAAACCTGCCCCGTGATGACACCCCTTGGTTAAAACAGCATTGAAGGTAAGTTGCTTAGTATCTGAATTCAAGCCCTTTTTTTGAACGTACTGATCTACTCATTTTCTTCTACCGCCGTTTTTCTCGTTACGGCTCCGTAGTCCAAATGCCATCTGCCCATGACATCAATGACTTCGACCAGTCCTGACGAAAACTGCTGGCAGCGGCTGCATGACTCATCACCCATAGCATCCATGTATGGTATATTTACCTACATTTGGTTGATTTTTATGGTAAATGTAGGTTTATATACCATACATGGATCCTATGGGTTATGACTCATCTCTTTTTTGGGGGGGCAAACCTTTCTTTAAAGGTACCCTAAAGCACAGTTTTGAATTCCCACAAATTTTGACTTCGACGTAAAATCTCCCACTTCAACAGCTGTTCTCAACAAATTTGAAACTGACCCGACTTATCCACAACGAAGGTTTCAACTTCCGAAATATCACATGGGGCATCCAACTCTCAACTCTCAAAATCCCAGAGAGAAATTCCAAGTTTTCTGTTGACCAACAATGTTTTCATGTTTTCCGGTGTCCTTCTGAAAGTTCAATCCGAAGCCGGATTTTCCCCAAAGGCGACTGGGGGGGCAAGCCTTCCTGGTCGACGCCCGAAGAAAACGGAGTTTTTGTGTTTTTTTTTGAATGAAAAGCGAAGACTCGCAAATTTGATGAAATCCATGTATGCTGTTTTATTTGATTGTATTTACAGTATACCTATACGTGTTGGTATCCTGTGGTTGGTTTTTCTTGTGATAAATGTAGGCGAATATACCATATATGGATCTGATGTATCTTGAATTCAAGACAATAAGGATGACCAGAAAACATGTGCAACGCCTGATATCTTTTTATGAAAGAAGTTGATTTCAACGGAGTACACAAACCCACCCCTGGAACTCCAAACAACCACTTTAAAATGGATGTTTGGCGAAACAACCGTTTTTTAGTGTAACAATTTGGAGTCATCCTGTTGAAACAACCATTAAAAAACTGGTTGTTTAGGGTACCAGGCCTATCTTGATCTTGTTGGTGGATGCAACAACTTACCACATGTTTCGCATATGCCCGGCTCCTTCAGCCATTCATTGAATCCACACATTTCTTCTTCGTGCGCCTTTCGCGTCGCAAAAAGCGTGCAAAGAACTTGTGAAGGATATGGAGAAATCCATGCGGGACAAAAACACAAAAATAACATCAACATAATCTTCAGCATCCTTCAACCAGCATGAAACAAAAATAACATCTACCCCTTCTTTCACAGTTTCAAAAACTCATCTCAACATATCTGAACTCATGGAATTTCCGATAAACAATGCGATCACATCTTGATGTGCCTCCAATTTTTCACCGCCAATCTCCCCTGGGAGGATTCACCATCCCCATCCGGGCCCATCGATCCTCGAGTTGCTGGATGGCTGCATCCACCCGTGGTGGGTTTGAGGCGCGGCGCCTTCGTTGCACCTAGCTGCAGCTGGGATTGGTAGATATATCGTTCGTCCCATGGGAATCCGGAAAATGGGATTTCGGAAACTGCATGGTCTCGAAGGCAGGAACTTCTCGTTTGTCAATTCAAGTTGGCATATCATGACTAATGGAAAAAATGGTTGTCTCACTGTTTCCATCCATTCAAAACTGGTTGATGGTGGAAGAAATAGCTACAGCTACCCCTTCATAGCCGGCCTTATTCCTGCTAGAAAATTGGGAGACCCTCAAAGATTCACATAAATATTCGGGGTTGGTCAAGTCAATGTTTCAAGTTACCCACAGGATCCAGGCATGGTATATTTGCCTACGTTTTGTTGATTTTTATGATAAATGTAGGTAAATATATACCATACATGGATCCTATGGCTTAGAAAAAAATGAGTTGAAAGATGCTTCAACAAATCTAAGAACTGGCACTGAATTTTTTGAGAAATGGCTTGATGGCAGCTCAAACTCTACACAAGGTGTGTATTATATGGTTGTTTTGTTTTTGTTCAACAAAATCTTGAAGACATTTACCAACATATTTTGAAAATATGTACTTGGCATCCTATGATTGTAGACTTGTAGGTAACAGGTATTACATTGCAATTTGGTAGCTCGTTGCAATCTCTTGGAAATGAAGTTTAACTCTGTGCTACCATCCTTTGGAGTTACACTGACATTGTGACTACGAACAAAAAACTCAAACATCATGGCTTCGCATTTTCCCCTCCCCGGCTGCAATCTTCCACCAACCAGGATGAGAGTACATGTCTCCGCTGAATACCTATAATCTATACAGTAAACCTTGATTTGCCACTGTTGCTCGGGGCACCCAAACAAGTCAGCCCTTAGCCTTTACCACCAAGCTGACCTTGTCCACGCCGTTCCAATCAGCCGCTCTCCAGTCTGTAGTGGCAATGCCGATGAAACTTCCCACAAATCACTCCCAACTCTTGATCAAAGCTTCTAAAAACTTCAGGATCATCAGTTCCTGGTACCCTAAAACAACAATTTTTAAATTGATGGTTGGTGAAACATACATTTTTAATGTAACAATTTGGCGTCATCCAATTGAAACACCTGTTTAAAAATGGGTGTTGCAGAATTCCAGGTTTGTATGTTCCTTTAAAAAAAATCCAGGGGAATCTGTCTAATCTGGCCTGCAATGCTTCCACCGGATCGGATGTACTCCTGACACAAATGCATGCACGTCATGGGACACCAACCCAAACAATGCCTTTTTTTTATAAGGGAAATCCCTCAAAATTGGCGAAATACATGAATCTGTAATTGTGGGTGATCCCCCCCCCTAAAATGGGTCCCATTCAATGACCCCGACGTCTTATGCGTTCGGCGTTCGTTTTTTGGCAAATTTCTGCACAGATCGCTGTTTGAACCGTTTGCCTTCGATCTCTGCGAGGCACGCAGCAGCTCTGCGTCCTGTGCGGCCGGAGACAAGCACCCAGTCGTGTGTTTTCCGAAACATCCATATGAGCTACGAAAAAAACCCTCAGATACTTTCCATGAAATACTGGTTGCTTAAGAGGGATGTTTTTTTAAATAATCCCCATATAACTGGGTACTTAGATTTCATCCCCTAAAAATCCCCTAACCAACCAGG
Organism: Breviolum minutum Mf 1.05b.01; assembly: GCA_000507305.1. Lineage (NCBI taxonomy): Eukaryota > Dinophyceae > Suessiales > Symbiodiniaceae > Breviolum > Breviolum minutum. The sequence continues at coordinate 226,492 of DF239789.1, forward strand.
GGCCTTTTTTTCATGGCTCATATGGTTCAGTCACAACACAAACACAACACATGTAGGTTCCAAGCCTCCAACGCCACCAAAATCGCTTCTCTTTGCTGCGCCTGGATTGGAAGCGACATCAGTAGAGATGAGAAACAACGACCTACTTACCCCATAGGATCCATGGGACTGGTATATAGATCCTATGGGTACTGCCAGGGCCTGGAATTTGGTTGCTGCACTGCCTCTACTGACAAGAACATGCCACGTACATCTTGCTACAATTGTTACAATTGTAGCATACCAAAGATGAACAGCAAAATCTAGTGAGGGTCTGGTACATCCCATGTGGTTGGCCGGAGTTCTTCCAAAAGTCTGCAACACAAATCAACAAATATATTGTGTATAACTTTAATCTATATATATAATATATCACACAGAAATAAATTATATAGTCTATGAATATCATACATAGTATACATATATATGTATATACATAATATGTACAATTGGAGCCATTGACTTGCAAACAGTAGTCTGACAACTTTCAAACCCCCCAAACTGCCACATGTTTGCCGCCCCATTTTCATTTCAAAAAATACTGAATGAAATCATATTTTTTCACAACTCTCGCAGGATTTTCCAATGGCTTTCGATTGGGCGTTGATGATTGATAGACAGTATCTTGTTGATAGGATTCCTTACGGCTTATGATACTGAGATGTGCCAGGGTCTAAACTCCCTATGTTGAGGATGGTCATCCGACCTTGAATAGGAAGCCTTAATGGGTATATATCACCCCCTATTGGGTTGAGATTCCCATCCCCTATGGAAATAATGGGAGTTTAAATCAACTCATCGAGCCCCTGATTAAAAACGTGAGCACTATCCCCCTTGAATGTATCAATCAAGGATCCCCATAGCACAAAAGAAATAATTTTCCAGATGAAGAAATTATTTACCCACCATGAAGTAGAGTTTTAGTTTAAAAGCCCAATCAATTTCTAGTTGGTGGTTTCAACCCCTTTAAAAGATATGCTCGTCAAATTGGATCATTTCCCCAAATCAGGGATGAACATTCCAAAAATATTTGACTTGCCACCACCTAGAAAATAACATTTTGTCTCATTCAAGGTCCCATGCATTAGCGGCTATGTTATACCTTGGGGTTGGCCACCCCTTACCACCTAGATGTTCAATAATGAATCCCTTTCTATAACTGGGTATGATTCAATCATTTAATCCCCTACAGTAACCCAACCTTCACCAGGGTTAATTTAAAAAAAAACACGTAGTTTGACCGAGTTTCCTCCACGATCTCTTTTTGGTGGACAAAAAATGTTCATCTTCGAGGACCGAGTTGCTGCGGCTTCACTCAAGCGCTGGTCAAGTTCTTGAACTTTGACCTCCCATGTCACCAGTTCACGGAAAAAAATCGCCCGGGAGCCGGCCCGTTATTTCAGGTAGACAGTTATAACCCCAGCAAACCCTATGAGAAAACCATGGTTGTAGATGGGTATTAACTAGGATTAACTAGGGATAAATCCACTTATAGTAGGGACCGGCGGCCCCATCTTGCACGGCTGAAATGCCTGGGGTGTTTTTTTTCCCAAAAAACGATGGTAAAGGCATGTAGAAAACAAAAATAGTTCCAGGGATGATAGTATATACAAATTGCAAGTTACACATAAAATTACATATTTAGTAATTACATCGACTATATCATTTGACATGTATCATTGGGAGTTTACTTGCTTTGTCAAAGTTGTCTTCAATTCTGCCCTGGCCATCGTTTTGGGGTAAACCCTGGCCAACGTAGACCTTGACACTTCTGACGAAAATTACCCAATGGGCTTTTGAGGGAGCAAATCCAACATCAACACGGTGCAAAGTTGCAATCAAGTAAACTCTTGATTATAGCTAGTCAACCAATCCCCCCTATCAACCATTGTTTTCCCTTGGTTTTTTTTTCAGGGGAGTATTTTTTTGAGGGTAGGTTGACCTTCCAAAATTGATGGACATGTTGAAATTCATTGAAAAAACACTGTTCATTCCAATTGCTGCCATGAACTTTCTACACCAAAAATTGAAATATAACCGTCCGACGAGCCATGTTATTACATCAAACATGTTCTATATGGTCGTATTGCTAAAACAATGGTTGGATCTAAGCGTTACTAAGCATAGTCATAGTCATTTTTGTTGAATCCCATTCAAGTCCCTGACTTTATAAAGCCCCCCCATGACCTCCAGTTCACTGTTCTTTTCCGAGGCCTGCGATAGAAACCGGCTCATCGGCGACCGCTGATGCATCCGTCCACCATGGAGACAAGTGAGACATAACTGAGCATTTTGCATCTGGAAATTTTCTGCTAGTGCTTCTTTCAAAACGGATTTCTGGTATGCACGTTTTGCATGTTTAAAATACAACCATCTTCCATTTCGTGAATTTGAACTAAATTTGCCTAAGCTCGGCTGCTTGAAAGTTTCAGGGGTGTTTGGCTCCAAATCGCTCTCTGCTATGACTCATGGGATTTTAGATACCCTCCAGGGAATTAACATATCCCACCTGGGGAAAAGGAAAATCATCTTCAAAATGCCATTTTTGGGGGATATGTTAGTTCCCTGGAGGGTACCCCCCCATTCGCTCCCCCTTCATCGCCTTTTGGAGTTGTTGTTGCAATTCCACGTTGGCCGCCTGGAATGGAAACAACGGCACAGAATTCTTCCACAGAATCCCCAAAAAAGGATTCCCATGGGATTGATATATATAATTTACCCACATTTTCATGGGTGATTTTTATGGTAAATGGAGGATTCTACTTGGAGGATCATCCCAATTAGTAAGTGGTTAGTAACCCCCATTTATAAGCCATGAAACGGCCATTTACAACTAGACCAACCCTTTTTTTTCGGGGACCTACATGGACTTACCAACCAATGTTATT
>DF239790.1:9233-75217 GCA_000507305.1 Breviolum minutum Mf 1.05b.01
TTGAAGGCCTGCTGGCCATGTCACCTTGTCCAGGCTCTGATTGAAGTTGCGCCCAAATGTCAAACTTTGAAGGCCTGCTGGCCATATCACATTGTCCAGGTTCTGATTGAACAGGCCTCCAAAAGTATCAAAAGTCAAACTTTGAAGGCCTGCTGGCCATGTCAGGTTGTCCAGGCTCCGATTGAAATGTGCTCCCAAAGTCAAACCTTGAAGGCCTGCTGGCCACATCACCTTGTCCAGGCTCTGATTAAAACATACTCCAAAAGTCAAACTTTGAAGGCCTGCTGGCCATGTCACCTTGTCCAGGTTCTGATCAAAGTAGTTTCCGAAAGTCAAGCTTTGAAGTCTTGATGGCCATGTCACCTTGTCCAGGCTGTGATTGAACATACTACCAAAAGTCAGATGCTGAAGGCCTTCTGGCAATCTCATGCGATGATTTTCCTGATTGAAGCCAGGTGCAAAAGTCAAGGTGCGAAGGCTCTTGGGCAACTTGTGCAGCAAGGCAAACATTTGGTCACTAACATTCGTCACTTCTGTAACCCCATTCAATGAGAACTCTTCATCCTCAACGCTGTGCCCGTGGGCAAAACGCCAGGCAGCATGCAAATTGACAGGCATGTAGGTAGCCGACACCTGTGCCCGTTGACCCCCAAGTCCTTGTTGTTGCAAACTTTCATGCAGCACAAGCCTTGAAGTATGGGACACAACTAACTGAAGGCCCGGCTTGGATGGAACTCTGTCCAAAATTATCTTCCACAACTCGCGACCCAGCATAGAGTCTGACACATTCAATGTCAACATGCATTCGCCACTGATGCTTAGCACGTCAAGCTCTATGATCCCTTCTCCGACAGCGTTGCTTGCACCATCGTTGCCATCTATAATGCGACGGCGCTTATTTTGGTTCACAGGCAAGACTTCATGATGCAAATTCATCACAAGGTGGGCCCCGAGCCCCGAACCGATCGTTTTTTTTATTTGGAGTTCTACAATCCCTTCAAGTTTTCAAGTGGCCGAAAATTTCAATTCTTTAAGGGCTTTCTCTAAAAAGTTACCCTCCAGGGGATTAACATATCCCACCTTGGGAAGTTCGGAAAATCATCTTCAAAATGCCATTTTTGGGGGATATGTTAGTTTCCTGGAGGGTATGACTCACCCCTAAAGTGGTGTTCCAAAGCTACCTAGCTCCAAACCCTCAGCCCGCTGGCTGGGAGTATACGGCGACAGCAGTTGGTGAGATACCAGCGGGGAATATCGGGGAGCGTTTTGTGAGGAATATAAACGAAACAAACGCGAACCATTGGGACTGCAAGATTTACCTAGATACATTTATCATAAATTTAGGTCAAGTCTATTTTCCGCATAACATAAACCCATAAATTCAACATAGATACCAAAGATGGCTATATTTGAAAGGAGTTACGTTTTTCAACTCGTCATTTTGGGTATCCATTGTTAGGTTTTCGGGTGGTGTACAACTCCCCCGTTTTTCGCCACCATTTTTGCGCAGGAAAAGGACTCCAGAAACCCTCCAAATATTCCAGGATCAATGGATGGATCACATCTATTTCTCCAGGAAAAGGTAAGTGAAAGGCCGTCCAATATGGAGTAGATACCAAAAAAACAATTCTTGGAAATTCATCTTCAAAAAAAAATCCATTGTTTTTTTTGGGGGGCAGGTGTTGATGAAACGAATAATAACGTTTGATACGGTATCTATACAGTCGGATTTTTTCAAACAAGTCCACCCTAAAATTAGGCGAAAAAATAAATTTATAGTTAGTTTTGTAGCATTGATGTTGTAGCAACCTTTTTTCCCTCCCCTCATTTTCCAGGCTTCCTGAAGTTGTCTTGCCCAAAAAAATGAGGTTGTCGTTTGATGCATCATTCCCGTGAACACAGGCTCCTTTAAATCAGGACTTCTCTAAAATAAGGGTGAATAGTGGCTTAACAAAAATAGACACTGGTCATATAAGGAAGGAACCTGAAGCTGAAGCTGAAATTACTAAAACATCACCGAAACAAATGGTTGTGACAAAGCCTGATTGGAGTACGTATAGCTCATACACTGACTCAGACACCCCCAAAAATCCCCCAAAAACTATCAGCCCAAAGCCGAAAAGATGACCAGTTGGTGGTTTCAACCCATCTGAAAAAATATTAGTTAAATTGGATCATCTCCCCAGAAATATGGGATGAACATCAAAAAAGAAAACTTCTAAACCACCACCTAGATGCGGTTTGAGCCACGAATGAAGCCCTTAACTAACTCCCTACCTTTCCCAAATTAAATCACACATGCAAGGTGTGCCCCGAACCGATCGTGTAATACATGGAGTTAGTTGTGGAGCCCCAAAAAATGGCCGAACATAAATATTAGGTAAGTGTGGTTATGACTCACCACTTATAGTTGAAGAGAATCAACCCTACCTATAACTCCCATAGGATCCATGGGACTGGTATATTTGCATGCATGAATGGTTGATTTTTTAAAGCAAATTAGTTGGTAAATATACCATGGTATAGGGGCCCACCTTGTGCCCCACATCGCCTTTCCATGATTTCTTTGGCCAAGGTGCTCAAGAGATCCAGCCTCCAAAGCGCGTTGCCGAAAGTCATCTCCACCTTCCTGCAGGAGTTTTTGGCTGGATGGTGTGGTGGGGTACCATGACCTTAACCCCATACCATCCATGTGACGAACGGTATCTTTACCTATACATTTGCCATCAAAATTCAACCAACTCATTTGGGTAAATATACCATAATTACATGGATGGTGTAGGTTCTTTTTGGTGGTGGGAAACATGACTGAAAACTAACTAAAGATATGTCCCTAGAAATGAATACGGTTGGAAGACAAAGATGACATGCTTTCCTTCTGAAAGTCTGAAATGGCTCCCCCTTTTTTTGGAGCACATGCATGTTCATTTTGCTGGGGGGGCCGAAACTTAGATAATAAGAAATTGTAGGATCGCCATGAAGCTTTGGGGGAAGGAATGATCCAAGTCTTGGCACATTTTTTTTGTTGAAATCCCACCGAACCTTTGGTTCAGAGAAACATTTCGTTTGGCACCCTAAAATGGAGAAACAAACTCACCTGTATGTAATAAGCTGTATGGATACGGCCGCGGGCCTATTTTAAGGGAAGGTCTCCCACCCCCCAAAATCGCCGGCTATAAGGTTCAGAATCCCTACATTTTAGGATTTAACTAACTGCTAATAGTAAACTACAGCATCTCTTTTCGATCTAGCCCCACAGCCAGGAGGCAATCGTGGAAATAAAGGTTTAAGTAAATGTTGGGATTCCTTATGAAACATGTTTCATGTCATCCTGGTGGTGATGATTTGCATTTTGGCTGTGAGGGTAGATTCAAAAATCATATTTCATTTCGGGCAATTTACCCCCAAAAAAATGAACCAATGTCCCCTGAAAAGAGACCATTTTGAAAAGGAATTTCATCTGAACCAACCATAAATTCTCAGGACAGAATGATCGAATGATATAGAGGAATAATAAGCCATGAATCAATGAACAATAAACATCCCCATGAACCAACCAGACTTAGATAGAGGGACAAATAAACTATCCATTCAACAAAATCCCCATGAACTGATGTTTTGGGGACAGCCGTTAGTTTTCAGGGGATCCAACCGCTCGACTTGATCCCACTAAATTGTCGTCTTGAATTGGCGCTGTTCTTCCGTTAAAACCGTGGTGTTGGAAGCCTTCTGGTTTGAAGAAAACGAGGGAAAGCTACTGTGATGTCCTGCTGTTACTTTTGAAATTACAGGTAATAGATTGGATTGTAGTCCCTATAAGTAGGTTGTAAGTCCAGTCAACTTACTATCATGGCCCCATGTAAGGTACCCCCATGACAAATAAAGCCTTAACAGGGAGTTATTAACCATAGTTGTTCCCTCAATGAGGCCTTATTAAGGCTTCATTTCTAAGGGGGGTACCTTACATGGGGATAGGTTGACCAGCCATGATACTAACCCTAGTTACTAACTTCCATACACAACCTATCAATGGGATTTTAGGGACCCCCAATAATGGGAGCCCTTTATAGTAAGTTTCCCATACTATTCCCATACCACTCCCATAAGAATCCTTTGAAGATATAGCGGTTTTTCCAAATGTCTACTGAACTGAAGCAATGCACCCCTTGGTTAGATGAGAAAATCCTTGGATTTTCTGGGAACATCTTTGATGTCAGAATGATTTTGAACAACAGAATCAAACATCAATTTTCTGAAAGATGTTGGGTCGTGTTGTGGTCTGGATGTTCTTTCCATAATTCAAACCACTATACGTCACCAATACCTACTGTTTGTTTTTAATATTTTTAATCATTATATTCCTACAACTAAACCACTATGGAACCACCAATCCCTACAAGCTTGGGCCCCAAAAACACTAAGTTAGGAACCCAGAACTACTCCACTTACAGGGATGACATGTAAAATGAACCCCCCAGTGAAATCCATGTATTTTTCGGGTCATTTTTTTCGGGTGCCGAACCTCGGTCAAATTCCGCAGCGCAGCACAGCCCCAGGCTTGCCTAGGTGAAAAAGAAGACACAAATTCCCAAAGCGGTTTTTCCAAGGGTTGTTGTAAAAAGCTGCTGCAAATTATAGTTTGTTTTTTTTAAAGGCATATACATGAATAGAAAATTTATACATAAGAATAATATATATACACATATAATATATATATATATGTAATATATATATATATATATATATTATGATTTTTTTTGGAGGAAACAAGAAGCAGGTGTTAGGTGTCATGTTGATGGATGTTTTTGGGGAGCCTATGTTAGGTGGGGGTATCTTGAGATAAACTTATTTTTCAAAAAAATCTGTGGTTCCATGACGTTGGTTCACCACCTACTGTTGGTGGATGAAATCCCAAACAACAACCTGGGATGTATCTAGGAAAACTCCTTTAATTACTGGGGTACCAACCTCAATTGGCTTTTTCGCCGGATTTCTGAACCATCAACAGGATCCATAAACAACCTCCGTATTTCATGGAATCCGTAAGATCTGACCCACCATCCCCGGTTTCCATCCATAAAAAAACAGTTCAACAGCATCATAATCGTATTATATATATATATATTATACCCTCCAGGGGATTAACATATCCCCCTGATAAGGCATATTTGAAGATGATTTTCCTTTTCCCCAGGTGGGATATGTTAGTTCCCTGGAGGGTATATATATGTATCAATTTGCCCAGTATGACCCTTCAACCCTTTTTCACTTCTCGAGCGACAAATCTGACTCATGCCGTTGCCGCAAAACGTCCAGCACTGCTGAGAGATCCGCCATGCGAGGCCATGAGAGCGCGGAGGAAATCACGACAAGGTCATCCACAATGCTGGTTCACTGGATCATGGAAAACTAGTTGGTGGTTTCAACCCCTTGGAAAAATATGTTCGTTAAAAAAAACATTTGAAGCCTAAACCCAGAAAAAAAAAATATTTATAAAGGTTTTTCAAAAGGGAAGAAACCAAGCATTTTGAAACAAAACGTGTACACGATGTAACGATATATGAACAAACAAACAGATTTTCAAGATTTTCTCGTTCACATGGAAAGAAGAAACCTAGGACTGCTATGTACTTATTCTTTTGGGTCTAGAGCACAGAATCCAAACAAATGTAGCAAACATGACCATTTTGTGTCCTGAATCATAGGAGGGTCATGTGGTTCTTATGCCATTCAATGTGTTGTTCTTTTGCGGAGGCAGGCACGGATGGTTGTTTGTCCTCTCAGTTTGTTTCAGCAGAAATATAGAAATAGATAATTGCCCGTGGATCTGCGATAAACATGTTCAAACTGCAAAAAAAAAACTTCAATCTTCGCAGCAAAAAATCCGGCCAAAATAACGGCAGCATGGTCAACGGCGGACCATGCCAACTTGAAGATATTGGTCGCGAATCAACCGAGGAAAAGCCGATGGATGTTTGTTGGTCCCATGGAATTGGAGTACCAGCCAATTCAAGCTTTCTGGAAGCCAAACATTCAAAAAGTACCCTAAATAATCAACCTCATATACACCTTTCATAGTGGGTATTTATTGGGTATATCGGATGTATTACCTGTTAAAGGGCTCCTTGAAAGCTTAAACAGCTAGGGTACCATCCGAAGGGTACCAGCATTTTCCCTATGAAACGTAAAATAATAATACTTATATACCCCGTTCATTCAGGGACAAGTTTTTGGCACACATTCCCACCCTTGGAAAGTTCATGTATCTGGGAGTACTGAATTGATCATAATCCATTGATTGAATGAATTATGTACCAGCAAATTCAATTGCCTTGAAAAATTGAAATCTAGGGGCATGTAAATCTGGGCATATGAATCTGAGATAATCTGAGGGAATCATCGACTCAAAAGGTGCCGGCTTGTTGGTATCTGGGGACATATGTTCTTACTCGCTGGAAAAGGATCGGTTGGAGAAAAATCGTTTTTATTGTCTACCCTATTTTTGTTTGGCCGAAAATACATTGGAATTCCTGGGGTTCAATTTCACCTCTAATGGGCCCCCTGTGATTTTATTCTTCGGAATTCCGACGGAGTTCCAACGAACGTTCGCTCCGCCTCATCATCTAACTGGCCCCTTAACTTTCCCCCTAGCTTACTATCACCGGGTAAGAATTTTTGACACCATGGATGCCATGGATTCTAAACAAAACTTGCAATGCTGTGTAGTGTTGATGGTTGGAAGAAATCCCGATTCCCAACCACCCTTTGGATGGTGCTAAAACTTATAAAGCCCTGTAAATCACGTGAGATTTATCATATCTCAACTGGTGCAGGATTTCTAAACCATCAACAGTAGCTCCCCACCCATCGGAATCCTAGTTTGCCCTGGTGTGGGGGTGCACTCGCGGAGTATAAAAAATTGCCAACAAAGACATCTTCATGGATGGGAGGAAGTGTCAACAATAAGCGAATTTGCTTGGGGATGGCCAGAGACTTTCTACACACTTGCACCTGTTTAGACGAAGTGCTCGGCTGGTAGATTAACATGGTGAATTATGACATCACCCTCCCTTCACCTCAATTTGATATCATTGGAGCTCAGAAATCTACCAAAAATCACTATTGGAACTAATCTGAAAACAGATCACCCACATGCATTCCACGCATGGTTTGTTGGGTGATTCTTTTTCCAATTAGGTCCATCACTAAAAAAAACACACAGGATCATTAAATAAAAATCAACCACATCAATCTAACAAATAAAACAATCAGAATCTCCAAGACAGTTACAACACACCCCTGGAGCACACCCCAGACAATCCCACTACCCAACTATGAAAGGATTCCCTTTACAGCCTGTTGGGACAGGTTAAGGGGTGTGTTCCAAAGGTGTGCTGAAACAACCTTAGAGAATCCAAACAGGCAGGAAACAATTTGATTTACAACTTCTGCCTCAGTTCAGGCAAACCTCCCCCACCCAATGCACCCTGCTTTTGCCCACGTGAGTTTAGTGCCAAACAGTAACGGTGTCTGTCATCAAATGGGACAAGGTACTTGTGCAATGAAAGGTGTATGTAAAACATCTATGCATCTAGCATGGTATCTACTTTAAAACTATATACTTTGGCTATTGTCTATCGGGTACGTCAATATGAACATCATGAATCACTATCTAAATTCTCACGTGCACAAATACATATGTTTCATCTATCATCAATTGAACAAGTAAGGATTGATTAATATGTATTCATGTCTTTTTCTCCATCTACCTATCTATTCATCCATTCATCGATCATATCTATCTATTTATTCATCGTTCCATCTTTACATCAAAACTTCGAAACAAAATTGTCACTTGGTTGGTATACCCTAGCTAGTTGCTGGTTTCAACCCATTTGAAAAATATTAGTCAAACTGGATCATTCCCCCAAATAGAGGTGAACATGAAAATTATTTGAAACCACCAACTAGTTATCAAGGAATGTTGCAAAGTTGGTGGATTTCCCAGCCAGCTATGTTAGTTTACCGGAGTGTAATGGTTTGTCACACCCCCGAAGTTTAACATAGCCCCTGAAAAATGGTGGTTGGAAGACTACTTTCCTATTGGAAGGCAACTTTTCAGGGGCAAACTGTTAAACTTCAGGGGGGTATACCCCTGAAACTACCATGTAGTCACCTACATCATCTCGTATCATTCAGGTTTAACCGCCCGAGAAGGTGCCTGGGTTCGTCAGAGGTCGTCAGGGAGCAGCACGCTGCACGACCTGGGTCTGAACAACCAAGGGGAGGGGGGGCGTGTTCCTGGGGTTTTCCTAAGGATTCTGTTTGGGAAGATTGGGGGAACATTAGGGAGCACTAGGTATGATTAGGGGAAACACCACCCCCCCCTGTAAGAATCCTATTACTGATAGTGAAAATATCGCAAAAATACATCCTACTTGGATGTTCCGTTCGAATTTAGGATCAATTTTTAGGATCAATCTTTAGGATCAATGGGTTGGTTATAACCTACATATAAATGGTTAGTATATTGGGGTTATCACCCACTGATCCCAATCTTTTACTAACTTCCTGGGACCTCCAAGTGCCCCTCTAAAAAACTACATCCCCTGAAACTTGATGGTCGGTTCAGATTCAGATGAAAATTCCCTTCTGAAATGGTCCCAATTTTAAGGGGACGTGTCAATTTCGGGAGGGGAAAAAACAACAACTCCAGCAACTGGCAACGCCTTAAAACACTTGGAGGAATCGTTGTTGTTTGTGTTCCCTGTTTTTTTCTTTGAACATGTGTGGACAAATGTTACGTATAACTTCCGTGTTGTTTTTCTAGTTGGTGGTTGAACCAACCCCTTTGAAAAATATGAGTCAAAATGGGAATCTTCCCCAAATAAGGATGAAAATAAAACATATCTAAAACCACCACCTAGTTTTGGTTGGAGGAATGCCGTGTATTTGAACAAAAATGACATGTGCTGGAAGGGAGACCAAGCTGCTGGGGCAATCAGTTTTTTTCGGTCACGTGAAAAAAAAACTTTCGCGAGGCAAACCGTTTTACAGTAGAAGGTAGCACCAGGTTGGTTGCACCAGCTGGGTGGGGGTTCGGTTTGGAGGATTTTTTTGTAGTTGGTGTAGATTGACACTTTCTCTGACTACAGTTGATGTGAGGAATTGTTTTAAAATAGGTGATGGTTCATTTGCAAATTGCAACTTAACACAAACTTGAACAAATCAAAGCTACGACAGTGTATCTCATCATACCACATTTGCTCGGACTCTTCCCCCGAAAACTAACATGGAACCGAAAAAAGGAGATTTGGAAGATGCTGTTCATTGATTTTTCTGTTCAAACAGGTGATTTTCAGGTGAACCAGCCGTTGGTTTTCTGGGGTGTATTGTTTCAGTTTCCTTTCTTTCGTGGACCCCCTCAAAAAATGAGATTCCTAAATGAAACTCTCTCCACAGCTCATACCTCTCATCCCATCCCTCCTTTCCGTTCCACGAAATCCTTAGCCCACACGGATATCCCCGAATTCATATCACAAGGGGTGAAAGCCACCACCATTTCAAACCAAAAACCACATGTCCAACAAACATGATCAACTAGTTAACTAGTTGGTGGTTGCAACCCATCTGAGAAACATTAGTCAAATTGGATCACTTCCCCAGGTTGGGTGAAAAAAAGATTCGAAACCACCATCTAATCTAGTTCTCAATGAATGCTGCAAAGTTGCAAACTGAACTTCTCTTGGCAACTTGTAGTAATTATATAATTACTTTTAAAGTAGACTTTAAGATTGATTTCACCCGTGATTTCACCCGTGATTTCACCACCACATCTGGGCTTCATAAAAGTGCCATGGGCTGGGCCCCAACATCCGGCAGGAAAGAAGTTCACCACAGGACCTGGACCGGGACCCGTTGGTGACCGGAAAAAAACGGTGAGTCGAAGCGGTTGAAAGGACCCTTCCAGACGATCCATGGGACTGGTATATCTACCTATATTGACTGGTACATATACCCATATTTACAAAAGATAAGATAAATGTAGGGTACATAATATACCATACATGGATCCAACCAGTCAACCTAAGACCTAAAAAACTAACCACCCAAAAAACTAACATCACAATGGAAAATCCACCATTTGAAGATGTATTTCCTATTGAACAATGGGGATTCTTTATTGACATGTTAGTTTTCAGGGGTGTGTCGCCCAGGATCTTTGATTTCATTTTACTGTTATCATAGTTCTTTTGATTCGAAAAGGTCTTGGAAAATGAGCCACCACAAATTCGAGGAAGCTGACACCCTGTTAGATATGTTTAAAGATTTGAAACTTGATCGATTCGACATGATGAAATAGTCGATATGAAATCATCTGCTGCCATAACAAACGTTAAGAAGGCTTTGAACATAATCGTTTTCAAAACAAATCATCTCTTTGAAAGACCCATGTTCATGTCCCATGTTAAAACTTCATAAAACTTCCGAGGTGTAAACATGCGAATTCTTTACAGGCATTAGGTCATTGGTTTGGTTGAATTCACCTGCGAGGTTTCCGAACGCAAATCCATCTCTTGTTGCAGATCTTGGTGGTCATGATGCTTCACAACCATCTAGGATGCAATATGCAATAAAGTGCCTAAAACGAGAGCAGCTAGTTCGCCAAAGCAGGCCTGCCCACCCAAAAAGGAAAGGATCGAACTCCCTGTTGCTACTATTGTGTCTGGATTTCTTGCAAAAACAAACAAATACAAATGCAACTGTACAAAATCAGAAACTCATACTGTAATGTATTACCTTCATCTCAATCTCTGCTGATTCCCCCATTTCAGAACAAACCTGATGACATTTTCCATATGTTTGTTGCCTCCAATTTGAACATTTGAACAAACATCCATGTTTCGTGCACTTTTGTCCATCATTCTGCCAGCTGAGATTCCCCAACACGCTTGGTATGCAGCCTTGGCATGCTGACGTTTCATGTGAGTGGGCACCCATCTTCCAAAGTTCCCCTCCAAAAACCACCAGAGATCTTCATCCCCAAAATGAAGTTTTTAGAAAAATTGGAAAAAACAACTCCCTAGAACCAATAGCAAAAGCCCGTGACAAAAGCTCAGAACCCGAAACGAAAGTAGTTTCCCAACCAACATATTCCACTAAAAAACACCGAGATGGACCCTTTGGAACAAAAAATCAAAAAGCAAATAAAAGCACCTCCAAAATAATAGGAAACAAACTCTTCTTCCAAAAGAACAGCAGCGTTAGCAGTTGCTGATGCCACACCATGATTTTGTTTTGGGTTTCGGAGCTCAGATGTGTTCTCTTAAGTTGACATTGTAGTTTCTGTCGTACGTACCACTCACCAATGACACGACTCTTGGAACGACTAGGGATGACGAAAGGATTCAAGACGACCTCATGATGTCCTCACCCTGATTCAACATCAGGCACATCATACAAGGTGGGCCCCTAGCAGCTATAAATGAAATTATAACCCCTATAAATGGCCTTATAAAGAGGCAAATACGGTTATAACCGCTATAACTGATGTACAACCCTACTTATAACTATATAGTAGGGGCCCACCTTGTAGTTAAATGAACAAATAGAATCGATTCAGCTGTCAAGTCTTTGGAGGAAGAAATTACAGACCACCTCGCAAGACTAATATGAAACTCAAACATGCGGTGGGATTGTAATTCCCTGGTTGCAAAACGCAGATATTCAAGCACCGTGTCCACTTTTCCAGAGGGTTTGCTCAGTGTGAGAATCACATGATCAAGAGTTCGGGGGATCTGATCTTCCCTGAATCGACATGATTTCCGTTGGGTTTTCCACACTGTTGTGCTTGGTATTGTTCTTCTTCTTATTGCTGTTGATTGCAAATTGAATTGTTGTATATGTTGCTATCATTATCATTGTCGTCGTCATTTTTGTTACTATTGTCGTTCTTGTTCTTGTCTTTGTTGTTGGTAGTACCGTTACACCGTCGTAAAAATAGATGGCTCAACTCCCAAAAGGTGGCGATTTGTATACTGGGCCATGATAAACCAAGACACATGGGAGTTGCCCCATCGATCCTTTCCAGCTGGTATATATGGTGGCTTCCGAAAATAGTGGATTTTCCTCCCAAATCATCCATTTTGATAGGGTTTCCCATTATTTTCACCATCCATTTTGGGGTACCTCCGTAGCCAAAGACTACTTGCCCTGATACCTACCTGACTGACCTTCGGGAAAGATGTGTTGGGTTCAACCAATGGCAGTATTACAGGACTGAAATTGATGGACTGAATCTTGCGTGGACTATTGGAAACACCCATATCATTGTTCTCGTTAGCTACTATTAAGTGGATTTATCCCTAGTCATACCCATTTACAACCATGGTTAAATAGGGTTTACTGGGGTTATAACTACCTTATAACTAGGGGGGCCCCTTCTTGTATCATTGTTCTCGTTGTATCCATGCCACGAAACCCAACCCAACCCGTTAACACTGAGAATCCCAAGAAACATCCTCTTCCGTAGGTCGCCATGTGGGCCCGACCGACTCTAAACCTCGGGTAAAACACCAAGGTGGACCCTAACGAAAAACCCGAAGGATTCCGTTTGGGAAGATTGGGGAACCTTAGGGGACCTTAGGGAAGATTAAAATGAGGGGTTATAAGCCCTAGAAATGACATTAAGAATGGGCAAATGAGGTTATAAGTCCTATAAATGGCCTTAAAAATGGGTAAATGGGAATATATGGTGAATATAGGGACCCTACTGAAATTTGGACACCCACCTTATTTCACCAACCCATAGGAGTCATGAGACTGGTAGTATTTTAACCATGGGTACATGTAAAGCACAAAGATTTTGCAAGCATTTGTTTCACCCATATCTTGAAAGGGATACCAACATCTTATAGAATTACACTATGTATCCGCGAAACATATTTCGCCAACCTGCATGTCCCTGAAACTTTCGGGATCCCATTTCCCGAAACCCAAAAAGCTATACCAACCTTGAGCTCGTACATGAGGTCGCGAGCGAGTTTGACCAAATATACCCTCCTCAAAACTCACATACACCCCAAAAATTTAACATGGAACCTGAAAATATCTGAAAATAATGGTTTCCAAAAGGACTTTCCTTTTCCAGGGACTTATTTTCAGGTTCCATATTAAATTTCGGGGGTGTATCCCATCACAAGGATCTTTTGAGTCAATGATTTTCCGGCTTTCCCAAGGTGGGATATGTGATCGTTCC
This sequence comes from Breviolum minutum Mf 1.05b.01, assembly GCA_000507305.1. Taxonomy (NCBI): domain Eukaryota; class Dinophyceae; order Suessiales; family Symbiodiniaceae; genus Breviolum; species Breviolum minutum. The sequence goes on from DF239790.1 coordinate 22,492, forward strand.
CTGGAGGGTATGTCTTTCCAACATCATCAGGGCATCTCCAAATAACCCCTTGACCAAGCCTTAAGGTGGGAAAACACCCCAAAATGATGGGCCACATGGATTTACGCATCCACATCAGGTCTCCGCACTCATTGCCACATTCTTAGGCTCCTGGTATTTGTCGTTTATTTGAGTGGCAAAAAGGGAGGTTGACAAGCTTGCCCAAGTTGGAAGACAAGAAGTGAACCAATTAAGCATGAAAACCACCCGAAAACAAACATGCGGTTCACCACGAAATGTGGGGGCTTTGTCTAGAAAAGGAGATTGGACATCACCTTGTTTAGCTATACTTCTATGTTTGTTTTTCCAGGCGGCATCGCGAACATGATGCTTTGATAAATTGTTTTGCTCATGGTGAACCACACCTATGTATCAATTCCACTTAACTTCAAAGTCTATTCGTTTGAATGTTTCCTTTTTTTTGGGGGGGGAAGTGATTTGAATTGCACTCATGTAGACAAACCTAGCAATGGAAAATGGACCATTTGAAGACCATAAAATTCCATTTCCATGTTACTTAACCAGTTTACCAGAGGTTATTCCAACCAAAATGCTGATTTGATAGGTTGTTGCCTTCAGGAGTGATTTATATGCCCTATGGCAGAAGAGTAAGAAGACAAACCCCAAACAGTTCATTTCCCAAGCGGTGTATGCCACTGTACGCGATAAAACGCAAACCATCCTTAGCTGCATACAACTTGTAAATTGCCTTTACAATGGACAACCTATATCTAACATCTTTATCATCATGAACCATCCATTTCACCATGTTCATGTGAACATCTTCACCTTAGCCACTCCCAAAAACATCCAAAAACCCTCCCCCACACGTGCCACCGACCCCCCCGAAGCAACGCCCAACCCAACTCATCCCCTTTAACCTGCCTGTGGTGATTCAGGCTGTGGTGGTGCCCGTGGCAGTTGAGGATGGGGTGGAGCAGGATGTAAACGCACCGCCTCCAAGGTGGTGGTGGTGCGTAGAAAACCGTTAAGAAGATCCTATCTCTTGTGGAAGTGGCATTGGGGAGGTACCCTGCCCTTGGATTCCTAATCAGGCATATGAACACCGGACTCCTGAAACTAACACATCCCACCTTCTGAAAAGGAAAATCCATCGACTCAAAAGTGCCCTGCTTGTTGTGATACGTTAGTTCCCAGCAAAACCATGACTCGCAATCCATCTACTATCCCAAACCATCCATGTATGGTATATTTCCTTACATTTACCATAAAAAATCAACCATTCATGTAGGGAAATATACCGTTCGTCCCATGGATGGTATGGGTATGCCACTCCCTAAACCCATCAAACTCATGGACTTCCAAGGGTTTCTTGCCCAGGCCTCACGTGCTTCGGATGCCACCTGTGAGATGCAACACATTCAACACATGGGGCCCAACTAACAGACCCAAGGGGAGTTTTCCCCAATGCCAAACTCAAATGAGCCACAAAAAAAACACCTCCTAGTTGGTGGTTGAACCAACCCCTTTGAAAAAATATCAGTCAAATTGGAAACCTTCCCTTAGATAGGGGTGAACATAAAAAATAGTTGAAACCACCACCTAGCCTCTTACTTTCCATGAAACACATGGATGTTTAATGACGGGATCCTTATCATGGGTTGATGATGATCCCCACATAAGTGGGGTAGTTTTTCATTCCCAAGATATCCTAAACAACCACACAAACAAGGGTCCTTCAACGAAACACCATAAAAAACATGGTAAGACACATTGGCAACAAGTCATTCATTGGTGAGCAAGATGTGGGTGGAGTACGTATTTCGTTCTAACATTTTACCTCCTTTTTTACGGGTAATTCTTGACATTATCATTCAACACAGCATGGCCTTGATAAGGGAACCAAAAAACAATGTCTTCCCATGTTTCCCTTATGGCGAAAAAAAAACATCTGCCTACTCAGCCATGTCTGACCCTGAAATAAAAGTTTGGACTTCATTTTTCGTTTAAAACCTGGTTGGTGGCTTCAACCCATTTGAAAAATATTAGTCAACTTGGATCATTTCCCCAAGTAGGGGTGAAAATAAAATATATTTGAAACCACCACCCAGTTTATGGGTATTAGCCTGCTCGGCCGAGTCAGATCTTATTTCAGGTGATCCCTAAAAACACATCTTGAAACATATCTATCCATTCTATCCCTCTGGAAAACTAACAAACACCTGGGATTCCAAAGACTATTATCTGTAGTGTTTTTCCCGTTTCAAGACCATTGTTTTACTAAGGATTTTCAATTGACAAATCGGACTTGCAGGGAAATCGCGGCCGGGGCCTCAAAGCTCCCTTTATAAGGATCCTATAGGGGCCTACCTTGTAACAACAAGAGTGCCATTAACCCAACGCCCCAGGTGGAATAAGAGACCTCAATCTCGGTGGATTTCTCCGTGAAGAGCAGCCGTTCCGCCGGACCCGGCGCGGGCGCCAGCGTGGGAACCAGAGTCTGCTGTACCAATTTGGGACCTGGCAGCGCAACAGGACGGGGAAAAAATGGATGAATGCGAAATCCCAAAAAAAGGGTGGATTGTTTTTTTGAGTTTTTGACTTTTTTTGGGGGGGCTCCATTTTTGGGGTTGACATGTTTTTTTGTGGAGGGGTTGGTGAGCAAGTGAACATCTAGGCTTTGGTCGCATATATATTTACATCTACCGATGCAGTTCTAAGATGCTGACTTGGAGTTTGTGATTCAAGTTGCTGAAGAAAAACTCAAACCCTACAAGACTTGACATCCCCACCAATGCTGGCTCCGGCATCTCAAAGAAGCAAACATATATATATATATATATATAATAAATACTTGATTAAAATTTATCTACAGTATTTATAAAGAAAACCCCACTGAAAACTAACATGGCAATGGAAAAATACAAGTTTCAATGCCAAATACATGTTCAAAATTGTTGTTTTCTCCATTGTCAATGTTACTTTTAAGCCCATCAAGGTGATATTGAAAACCACCTTGAAACAGGGGAACACGTAATGGGAACTACTACCCTCTACCATAGGATCCATTGGGACGAACGGTATATGCACCGGAACACCCTGGAAAATTCACATGGAACACAAAAATGAAGGGTTTGAAAGATGATGTTCCTTTTCAACTGGGTGATGTTTAAGTTCCATAAAAAAAAATCGGGGGTGTGTGCACATGAAAACCCATAAAAATCAACGAAATATATGTATCTACGTAAATATACCGTTTTCTCCCACCTATGGGTTTGGTAAACTAACAATGCGCAGGCTGGAGTTTTCCCCATCTCAGATGTGCCGAAGGAAACCTGGGGGCCCCGCTCCGAATCGTTAACCTGTTTATGATGGGATTTTATGTAGCTCCTTAGCTCCTTTCCAAACAGCAGCTAGTCCTGTTTCATAGCAAACATGACTTCTTCAATCGATCCGTTTTCAATTGCTATGTTGGTTTACCGGAGTGTAGTCACTCTAGAATCCCTTAATCTCTTTACAAAGCCGGCTCTCTCTCTCTCTCTCTCGGGTTTTGGTGGCATTGGGGTGGTGTAGGCCCCTCAGATTCTCATGATGTTGAATCAACAACATGATAAAGCAAGTCACCAGCAGGATTATTACATTCTTAGTAGGGAATCCCAAACTTAAACTTTTATTGGCCACGATTGCATGCTGCCGGAAAACAATCAAAGACATATCCCACAGGATCCATGTATGGAATATTTGCCTACATTTACCATAAAATCCAACCATTCATGTAGGTAAGTTTACCATTCATGGATCCTATGGGTATATCTAATCCATGCATGTCCTGAAGTTCTGAAGAAGTCATCCCTGCCTGGCAAGGTGAGATCATCCAAGTTAGAAGTCACTTTGGGTCCAGCCTGCATCATGTTGTGGCAAAAACACAGGCCCGATTGCATGGCAAACAACGGTAGGTTTAACAGGGTGAGATACCGAGATACAACCAAGAAAAACTTAGTGCACTTTCAAGTAACCATCATTGACAATAACAAAATAAGCAAGCAAACAAATACATATAATTTAGCAGTAAATATGGTATCGAACATACATTTATCATCATATATAATATATATATATATATATGAAACAAAAAATGTATATGTCATAAAATAGAACATATGTGTATGTAAACATGCAGATACATACACTCATTCCATACATAATTAATGATCTCATAAATCATCTGCACCAAAACTTCTTTGTGCTCCCCGACGGCCACATCTGCATCACTTGTGACCTACCCCGCAGCAGGGATCTAAGAGCTCACCCACATACCCCTGGAAGGTACCCCAGATCGTCACCAAAAGTTTCTGAAGGAAATTATTTTTATTTGTGAGGGTTAAGTCTGGGGTATCTTTCCAGGGCATGTGGGCAAAATCATTGAAGGGTGGATGCGCATTGGTTTACCATAGGAATTCTTCATGATCCAAAGCTCAAGGAAGTGCTCCCAAAAGATGTCTTTTTCACGATACCTCAAAATTACTATACATTTGCATAGTTTGATTGCCCCCAAAATGGGCAATTTCATGATCCCTGAAAAATGCTCAGTATGACATTGCATTTTCAGGCGGCCCGGGATCCCTATTTACTATACTTCCTATTTATATCTATGTATTACTTGGTAACCTTCAATTTGCTGTTTGGCTGACAACAAACTGTACCTTTTTCAAGGGATCCCCCATTCCCATACGACTCCCATTAGAATCCCTTGAAGTTTGGGAAGGTTATGGGAAGGGGTCCCCGCAGAAATCCCCTACAGTTCTGAATTGACATTCCTATACCCATAGGATCCATATATGGTATATCTGCCTACATTTGGTTGATTTTTATGGTAAATGTAGGTAAATATACCAGTCCCATGGATCCTGTGGGATATATTTCCAAATTCAAATTTCAACATCCGGCCGCCATCTGCCATCCCCGATCCACGTGGAGCCTTCATAATTCGTGGTTCTGAAACGCGTCACGACGTGAAAACATGAGGGATTTTGGACAGGGTCTTGGGTTTCATACATGCCGTTCTCAAGAGGGATGATGTTTGATGAAAAACAGAACTTGGGTCGTACTTGGAAAAACTATTTCCAAATCAATCATGTAAAATCTTAAACTGAACTAAACTATACATGTCTATATGTCTTGGACGCACAAGTATGAAGTACATACGTATGTTTGTCCAATCTGGCGAAAATCGGTATCAGTTTGCAGTTTCAGCAGGCTCAAACATGTGTGTCTGCAGGTCTGTATTCAATCAATGTTGAATTGTTGTTTGATGTTGGTGTTTTACTCTCCTAAGATTCCCCCCTGGGAATCCTTACTCTCCTAAGAATGCCCCCTATGAATCCCAGATTGCTGCTTGGGGCATCTACTTCAGAACATATTTTTTATTGCCAACCTTCACGAAACAACCAACCGTTCACATTGAATCTATTTAGAAAAGGATTCTACAAGGTGGGCCCCTTCCAGTTGTAAGTGAAGTCATACATGAATTGCCTTATAAATACGTAACTGTGGTTCGGTTCAACGTTTTGGAGAAGAATTGCAACCGAAAAAAAACGACACGGACAAACAAATGGTATCCCAACCAGCGGTCCTACGGAACCATTCTTGGGACTTCGGATTTCTTCGATAAAACCTCAGCACTAAGTCACGGGGTCGGCATCATCTTGTATTGAAAGGAGATATAGAGTCTGTACTATGAATACATATATACATATAATCATATTCATATGAGTATAGGGGATATGAGGATAGAAATATATATGTCATATATATACCGTATAAAGTATACGTATATAGATATACGTAGTATACATGTGATTTTGCATGCATACCTGCAAACAAACATTTTGTTTGCAAAAAAACATTGTTTTGGAGGGCTGACGCTTGACCTTCAAACATGGAAGTGTCATGCATTTCACATCGGAAGAACGGTGGAAGAGCAAACATTGAAACCTCCCTTTGTCAAAGAAATCCCAAAGAAAATAACAGTAAAACCAGGGAGCCGAAGATACCCAAAAACATATGATATGATGATGTCAAGCACGCTGAGCCACACCCATAATGTCCTGGCAAAGTTGATGATAAATGTATATAGCATATTAAGCATATTACATTCATCTCATATTCCCAATATTATGTCTTAGTTCCCGATTCCACGAACTTTCTAAAAGACCTATATTTACTCAGTATATTGATGTCATATTCCCATATTTGTTACCAATTCTTGGAAGTTTTTTTGCAAGCTTTTCGGATGAACCGGGAAAATGAAAGGAAATTTCATGTCTACCTGGTGTGCTTTAGGATATTATATAATTGCGCTGGAAAAATCCAATCAACTCATAGTCTGCATCGTGTTTTTGTTAAAATAAAACTACTACCCTCCACTTGTTACTTGGAAACAAAAATAAAGGACAATAAATTTCAAATGTTGTTTATCCATGTCCGCATCACTGGTTGCTATTTCAATCCGTTCCTTAATAAAGCTCCGGACCCGCATCTTCTTCGTCGTCATCTTTTTCCGTTTTAAGCCTGGAAGCCCAACACTGGTCATGTACATGACATCGACCCGCTGATAAAAATGTACCACAAAGGAACAGTCTTTCAAAACCTTCAAAATGCCAACGTACTGGTATTGGAAGACATATAAATAAATTCTGATGTATTCTGGACCAGATCAATTCATACATGGTCTATCCAATTATTCCTTCAGTGCTTAATAATTCCACACACAAAAAGCAGGCTTTGCAGCCATGACCAATAATAGTAACCTGGTAAAAAACATAAGCAACTTCAGCAAGCTGATTGAGTTTGCCAAACAACACAAGGATCACGCTATGCCTCATCCTGTCAATGATTTTCAGATAATATTGGTTAACCATCTCAAGGATCATTGCTACTGGAAAAGATCCAGCATTTCTTTTGGGGGGATGTACCCAACCCCCCCCCAAAAAAAAACACGTCTTTGCCAATGCTATCTAGTCATCTATATGGGTGTTTCCTTAAATGGTGGTACCCCCATTTAACACCCCCAAGTGCTGATCATTTTTAGTTGGAAAACCCCATGTTTTTTTTTGTGAAAAACCCACCATTTTAGGGTTCACCCCCATATGCGAATCATTTGGACCGCAAATCGGTTTCCGCCGTTAGCAAATCCACCAAAAACACCATCCATGGCACCCTTTCAACCAAATGGTCACCACCGTGGTGGCCACCGTGAAGCTGATGCAAAGGGCTGCAACCTCCAGCGATACAATGCATGACTTACTAAAGTTGGTGGTTGAACCAACCTAGTTGACAAATATTAGTCAAAAAATGGGATGTAACCTACTTATAAATGGGGTATATTGGGGTTCTTTCACCCACTTATACCAATCTTTTGTCATTTTTCTACTAACTTCCTGTGGTTTCAAACCCCTTTGAAAAATATGATCGTCAAAATGGCTTCATCTTCCCCAAGTTTCAGGATGAAAATAAAAAACAAAAATGAAAAAAACAACACCTAGCTTAACATCGGAGTTGTTTTTTTTCACGTTCGAAAACTAACATAGGCCAATAGAAAAAAACAACCACCTGGCAATTCTGCGATCGTGACCTTTTTGGGATGGTTAGATGCTTAAGTGACCCTTTGAAAGGGCGAATCGTGACCTCCAACTGGGGAATCAAAAGGTCACTTTGAAGATGTACCCCCTACCCAGAGGATCCATGAATGGTATATGCACCTACATGAATGGTTGATTTTTATGGTAAATGTAATTAAGTATATGTACCCGTCCCATCCATCCTGTGCGATTTAAAGATGTATCCCCTATGAATAGTGATGATTTTCGGAAGTCATGGGGGAGTAATTACTTCGGGCAGGGGGGGAGTAATTGTATGTAAATACCGAGCCCTAGGCATCCATCGGATCGTATGATTGCGGATGTCCAACCACCGAAACGAAACGAATAGTATCTAGGTTCCATGAAACCATTCTCAGTTTCGGTGAGCCAGGATCTCTAGAGGTGTTAAAATTTTTGATGAGGCAATGGGTCGAATCTAGTTGGTGGTTTCAACCCTAATTGAAAAATATTAGTAACTTTGGATCATATTCCCAACGTTAGGGTAGAAAATACCAACATAGCTCGGGCTTCAAAAATTGGTCAAAATTGATATTTCCAATAATATGCCTTGCTGATTGAACTGCCAGCTCCCTGAATGGAACAGCCCAAGGAGTTTTGTTTTGTTGGTTCTGGGAGCAAAGGTGGTATGATATAATACAAGGTGGGCCCGTACTAGTTGCATATGGGCCTGTAATCCCTATCATTGGCTTTCTAAATTGGGTAACTGGGAATTTAACCCCTCCAAATGCAGTTACTACCCTACTCATAACTAGTAGGTGCCCAGCTTGCATCATATCTTATTAGCCTTTCTCTTCGCCGGCTTCGGAGGTTATATCCCGAAACTGTTGAATAACAAATGCATAGCCAACTTGACTTCTCATGATTCACCAACCCGGATGTTTTTGTTGCTATCAGAAGGATCTTTCAACCTAAACACTACCTCAACATAACTTGGGGTTGGGGATTGCGGGGACAAGTTTGGCCGGCCGTGTTGACCCTTCAAAAAATAGGGACAAGTTGGGTAGGATAACATGCCCGGAGTCATGTTAAACACAAAGTAGTTGATTTCTTGTTGGGAGAAAAAAGCGGCTCATGGCTTGAATTTTGCCCAGAGTAAAGAGATCAACAAATCAAACATGTTAGAGCATTAACATCCAAGAGATGGGAAATACATTTGATGACTGAAACTACAGTAAATTAATATTATATAATATAAAAAAAATCTAAAAACAATGAAGACACACATATTTCAATGCCTGGACACATAGGATGCCAATCACCAGGATGACATTTCATTTATTGATATATGGGATCCCGTCCCTATTTAACCTTCACTGCCACTGATACTGGGTGGGGGGACATCTCAAAAAATGTACCTATATAATCAAAACAACAATCAAGCGAATATATAATCAATACGTATCCAACAAGTGTTAATACAAAAACCACTGATAATGATAATACTTCCACAACAAAATGGCAAAAACAAAAACGGCAGGCTGCTAGATCTAGCTGCAATCGCCCATCCTTTCAAAACGAAAGATCTGCCAACAAAAATCTGAGTTCCCTGGCAGCACAAATCACTAAAATCACATCCTCCATGGCACCGTTCTTTCCAGAAATGGAATACCAGCTGACCAAACCCTCAGGACAGCGGATGGCTGGATGACTGGATGACTGGTTGAACCCCGGAATTTTCAGAAGGCTTTGAACTCAGTCAATGAAGAAACGCGTCGAGGTTGTTGTTGCTTGCAAATTAAAAGAAAAGACATATATCAAACACAAATCTGTGCACAAAAAAATGCATTTGTACATTGTTTACATTTAGTCAGATAAGTAGATATATAGAATCCACTAAGAGATCAAGTCCCAAATTGGTTTGCTTGTTCATAGGAAACCCTCACGAATCCTGGGCTTTTTTTGTAGGTGGAATTTTCCGAAGCTCATGGACCCTTTCCACATCGAGGTCCAAAAAAGGAAAAGTCTGATAGCTACGATCAAAGAAGGCTCCTCCCCCCAAAACTCATCCTTCGTAAAAGGATCAATGTACACAGATGGCGCAACGCCCTTGTATTGGTTTATCATGGCCCCTTACTAATCCACCTTATGGGGGTTGCGCCATCTACTTTCACTGAGGTGTTAACCAGCTAACAATTACAACATAAAATGTTTAATCAACGAAATGTAGGTAAATATACGTACCACAAAGATCTGGGCAAATTATACCCCAAAAAAAACTTGCTGGCCCGAAATTCGTAGGGAATTTTCAGCTTTTTTTTTCATGGCTATGATGGCGGGTTCATGAACCCTCATTCCCTAAGGGCCAGCCAGAAAGTTCAACTGTATGATATATTTAAGTATATTTACCTATATTTACCTATTTTACCTGCATGAATGGTCAATCTTGATGCTAAATGTATGTGGGCAAATATACCAGCCCTATTGACCTTTGGCCGTGATGTATTTAGTGGTGTTGTTACATTTTTTTGTAGAGAGATTCTGATGCTGTCATTAGTGGAACTGATTTTTTGTTGATAACAATCAAAAGTTTAGAGGTTAACGGTTGATCGAACCGATTTTTCAATGATGAATCCAACTTGTATGAATTTAAAACGCACTGAGGCTCAATACATAAAATTCTTTAAAGGCAGTCATGGGTCAACATTGTATGTGTTTCTGCTACATTTTTTCTAGTTATTTACATATTATGGGAAACGTCCGGTGCAAAGTAACGCGTATCATGTGATGAATTGTTCCGAAGTTCTCTGGACAAGAAACATCATGCCATAAGAAAGCTAGAAAACGTTTGAAATTATTTTGTCTGGTTGGTGGTTTCAACCTATTGGAAAAATATGCTCGTCAAATTGGATTATTTCCCCAGGTGGGGGGGGTCAAAATAAAAATGTTTGAAGCAGCGTAGTTGCCATTTCTCCCTCTCTCTCTTCAGTATCCTCAATCCATTTTCCTGCAAGAAAAACTGATAGCTTGGACATCCGTTGTATCCCATCCTCCGTTGTCGAATTGATGCAGCTGAGTGCGGGGCAATGTAGGAGAACCAGAAGACCAACAATGAAAAACCACCAAGGACCTTCCGGTTTTTGAGTCATAAGAATCGAAGAAAAAAACAAACACTTCGGAGCTTCATATGATACCTTACCAGCATATTTTTGCTTGGTGTGTAAAGCATGATCGTTAGCAGCTTTATGCTTAAATGGGATCCAACTTTTAAGCATTTTCACATATCATATATTGGTATATATTTTGTTTTCAAAGAATCATAGGGACCTGAAATTCCCAACGAAAAAAAAACTGTGAACTGTCCCAGAGGTCAGCAGGATGCTAGGCCGCTAGGCTCTTGGAAAAACACAATCGTCCAGGTCAAGAGGATTCCCTTTTTTTACCCATGTTGTACCCCAACAAGCACCATGCAAACTTAGATCATGGGCAGTCAACCTACCCCCATGTAAGGTACCCACATGAGAGGAACAACTATGGTTAATAACCCCTTATTAAGGCTTTGTTTCTCGTTGGGGTACCTTACATGGGGGTAGGTTGACTGGTCATTATTAGATAGCAACGATCTAAGAAACATCCAACATACCCCTGGAACATACTCCAAACGCTCAACCGCGCATTTGGGGAAGGAAATCCTTTCATAGTGGCAATTTGGGGTACGTGGGGTATGTTCCAGGGGGTTGTTGGAATTTTGTTTGAAACGAAAAATGTCACATATCATTCTCATATCTGCATTAGATACAAAATGGGATTTGGTGTGGCTGTGCTATGCTGTGCCTCTAGTTTATGATCACAATCCATTTGCAAAAGTACTTCCGTCAAATGTTGGATCATTTCCCATCAAATTTCACTCCAGAAAACTAACATGTCCTTTGAAAAGGGGCCAATTCAAAAGGAAAGGCTTGTCTTCCAAAAAACTTTTTTTTCAGGGAACCATGTGAGCAATGTTCAAAACCCTTATGACATTCCATTATACTGATTGGCTCATAGGAATCCTCATATTGGCCTATTATAATCCCTGTGTATAACTGGGTATATAGTATAATCTCTTATATAACCCAACCAACCAGGGTTTAGGTCACTGCTTATATTTAATTTTCGCGGAATTAGTCGCCGTTTTCGCTGCTCGTGAACTTGAATTCACCCTGCCTTGCTACCAGTGGGACCACCCAATTCACCACCCACATAGTTGCGACGCACCATCCTGATCGGCTAATTACCCATGGACCCCAACGAAAACGCCGGGATTTTGGGCAAATGGGAGTCTCAGAAAGGGGTTCAACTATAAATGGAGTGACATGGAACCCTACTTATAACTGTTTTTCTTTGGGCCCACCTTGTTGGATTTGGAAAAGGATGATGACGGATGATGACGACCATGAACAAAAAACATGATTTGGATGGCTATTGCCCCGTTGAACATTATTTTTCGGAACTCGGCAGGTAAAAATCCGTGTGTCATGGTCCAAGATTGGCGTCTGACGAATGTATGTTGATTCATTTGTCAGATTCCAAAGGGCCCCCTCTCTTAGTTCAAGTACACAAATAAGGATCCACCATCACACATTCTACCAAAATCAAGTAAGTAATTAAGTAACTAGCCTGAATTTAAACAAATAAACCATGTGGGATTTTCACCAAATTTGGTGCTAGTCCCAATCATCACCCGTTTTTTGTTGGAAATTTTATGAACCTCGCTCCCAATGGATCACTATTTAAGCTATGATTTAATTTGGCACATAGGAACATCACATCAATACATGACAATGTCTCAATCTTGTCCAAGGTACACCACAATCAGAGCCAAGGCTGCCATGGCTGCCTGCGAACATACTCCACACACGCAACTCCACAATGAAGCGGGCCGTTTAACGGGTCAACGGGGGGTCAGTTCAAATGAAGAAACACACTTGTTTATTTTAAGTGGAAGTATATTGAATAGAAAAAAAAATATGAACCAAAATAAAATTGAATTATACAGTGTGTGGGTGTGGGCGCGTATGGAAAAACACGCGTATTTCAAAACATATCATACACCAAAAAGGAAAGCAAAGTCTTCCAACTCACCCAGTGTTCAGGCGCTTGGTTCTGTTGTTGCATTAACAGCGAGTTTACCCCTGAAAAATGGTGGTTGGAAGACGAGCCTTTCGTTATTGGGATGGCTCATTTTCAGGGGTAAACTCGCTGTTAAACTTCGGGAGGGTAGTGAATCTCTTGCATCGATTTTTTTTATTTTTCAGCAACCTGGAAAGCCCCTTGGGGGGTTCTTTTGACCGACTTTTGCCTAAGACACATTTTTTTTTGGAGGGGGTACAACGAACAAATAACAAGGGTATTCCTGGCTTTCTTGTGAAGGTGTTGAGTGTTGAGAATATCTGGGATGAGCCATGGAATCTCACTGGTGCCAGTCAACGACAGCAATCACCAATAGAACCATTGACTAAAAACATCATTTCATGGCCTACCTTTCATGGGTCATAGCTTCTATATGCTTCTACTGTATCTTTCTGTTTGCCTGACCCAGTCTCATTCAAATTTTGCTGTCTGCATGTCCATGTAAAAACCTCACATAATTCTTACACAAAGTTCCCACATAAATATTTGTTTTGGGAGGCCTCAGTGGTTGCCTGGGTTGGGTGTCATAACCATACTTCTCCAAAATTGATTCGAATGCGATGTTTGTGCACCATGACTACCAAAACATTTTGTCATACAAATCTTCTCATGTTGGGTAGTCCTCCACCAAGTTGAAGAGTGTGGCTAATAAATCCTATACCCTCCGGTAAACTAACATGGCAACGGAAAATCCCTATTTTTTATGTAGGAAATACATCTTCCAATGGTCCGTTTCCCATTGCTATGTTAGTTTGCCAGAGTGTAAGCTGTGTTTTTTTTTCAATTTTCCCATGTTCAGCACATCCTGAAAGGAGAACCATCAGCGATCACCCACCGAAAAAAAAAATGATTGGAATATACTATGGTTCCACATCTGGATTCTCTCACTTAGCCAATGGACCCCGAAATTAAAGTTTGAACTTTATTTTCCCTATATGTAATCCCAAAAAGTTGGAAAAGTTTAGCCATTGGCCTTTTGTAAGTTTCTCTTTAGCTGCAAAAACCCTCTTTTGTATGGCTGGCTGGCCCCTGGGTGTCCACACGAAAATGATGACGCTGAAAAAGAGCTCTTCAGCACCGCGTACCACTAATACACCACCAGCATCCCTGTGAAGATCCATGGCAGTCAAGCCAGGTGAGAGTTTATCCCTAGACATCCAGTCATACGTCCTGAGGTTTGGTCGTGTTTTGTGTTATGGTGTGTAACTTTTTGGGTGGTCCAAATACCATACCTATATACCTTCTCAGGAGGTCCAAAGGATGTCTAGGGTATCAAAACATATATAACACTCTCGAAGATTTATATGATTTTTTGCCCCTGAAAACTTACCTGTAAACCAACAAGGGGAGGATTTTCTTCCAATCATCATTTTTCTGGGGCGAGCTGTCCAACTTCGACGGTGTAGCTTTTCTTTGAGAAAACATGGGGAACAATTCCTAGTTGGTGGTTTCAGCCCATTTCAAACATATTCGTCAAAATGGGAATCTTCCCCAAATAGGGTGAACATAAAAAATATCTGAAACCACCACCTAGATTCCGTTCTGTGATGTAGATTGCGATTGATTGTCGTTTTTGGTCTTTAAACGAATAATTTCTTAATTTGAAGGTGAGTCTGTGGGACTGGTATACTCAAATATGTTGATGGTTACAACCCATGTGATGAAAATAGCACGCCTCTCACTCTGAATACGAAAAAGAAGTGAACCCCCCCTAAGAAATTCTGTCACAATGGTCCTCGAGGCACTGCACTCATCAAGTGGAAACCGCCATGAAAAACATGAGGGTGAAATGGGACTCGGCTCCTTCAGTGCTACTGTTGATGGAAGAAAACCTGCACCACCTGGGATGTATAAAACCTTGTAAATAATGGGAAAAACTACCAACCTCAAGTGGTGCAGGATTTCAGCCATCAACAGTATGTCTCAAAATAGAAATTGGCTTCTGATATCATCCCTTTGGGAACTGGGTAGCTTATGGGTAGTTCTTCATCCCCTGCAGTATAGAAAACACCCACAGAACTGCGTAGGTGTTCATCCCTTCAAAAACCCGCCCCGAAAACCAAGGTGAACTGATCTCCAGTACATTGGCCTTGGAGAGTCTCGCGAAAACATGTGTCACCAATATGAGGTGATGGTGACTGTAAAATAAACAATCCTATAGCAACCTAGCAACCTATAACAATCTAGAACCGCCATCAACAACCTCTAACAAACAAATAAACATAAACTATTAAAAAAAAAAACAGTGTTTGGGGATGGCGCTGGGCGCTGCCACCTTGAAGTCAAGGGTTACTTGAAATCAAGAATCTGAGAGGAATCATCCCACAACCATGGCCTCATGTAATCTCTTGCAGCAATGTCCGGGTACAAAGCTTTCCTCGGCTTGGAGGTCATCAATGCTACTACACTCCCAAAAACTAACATGGCCCCTGAACATAGGCCTTCCCAAAAGGAAAAATCAATATACCAACCATTGATTCTTAGGGGCTGCGTTAGTTTCAGGGAGGGTAGATTTTCCAACCAACCGCTAGTGCATACGAAATTTTATTGATACATACGAAATTTGATTGATACATTCCAGTCACAATCCGGAAGGTTTATAGGTTGGGATTCCCAATCCTAACAATGGTTCATAATCCTGGTGGTGACGATTGCATCTTGGGTGGGGGGTATAGTTTGACTTGATACGCATTGATACACGGAATGATGCCAATCAGATTCTTGTCAAACATCTCCCACAAGCTCTTGATTGCGTTGTTGAAAAGCAGCTTAGGAGTGTCACTTGTTTCTTTTCTGTCCACTGAAAGCATTCTGAGAAAGAAATAATACCACAAACTAAAGAAAAACACCTGTTCAAGCCGACTCGAATTCCAAATAGCCAAAAATCGTGCAGTTTGGGTAAAGATTAAGCTATAGGAATCCATGACCCAACACACACACACACATGCAAATCACATTGGTATTAAACCAGCTTCTTCAAGGCCGTTAGCCCCAGATTGATTCCCCCCAAAAAAATGGAGGTCACTTTTTCGGCTCGGCCCCAGCCCTGGGCTAAAAGGTCGCCACCAAGTCGCCACTGTTCGGTTTGCCCCCGGATCGCCCATATCCTTGGATGCCGGGATGATGGTCCATGGAAGTCACTATTTTCTGCCCATCACCATGCCCTATTGAAAACCCCATGACGGATCCATGCAATTGGAATATTTACCTACATGGAATGGTTGATTTTTCTGGTAAATTATATAGTAGGTAAATATACCAGGCAACCATGGGGATCCTATGGGATTGAAAACTAGAGGTCACCTTTTAGCATGGGCCATGTCACCAAGCACCCATTTTTCATAGCTAGTCAGGTTTTACCCCCTAGATTCCCTCCAGATTATAAGGGTTGAAAAGAAGGCCTTAAGGGAAACCAATGATTCATACAGCCCTTAATAAGGCCTTCTTTCTGGGAGGGTTGTTAGCAGGGGGTAGGTTGACCAATTATATTTTTTTCAGGTACCCAAAAAATACATGGCAAAAGTTTGAGCTTTCTCACCGAAGTGAAGTATGCAAAAGTTTGACAATATCTTCCAAATAAGGCTCAACAGCTTACAATGGTTTTGGTAACAATATCTAGTTGGTGGTTTCAACCCCTTTGAAAAATATTAGTCAAATTGGAAATCTTCCTCAAATAGGGGCGAAAATAAAACATGCTTGAAACCACCAACCAGATATAATTGCACTCCCTAAACCCAACACCTCGCCTCCTGAAACACGATGGTTTTTTTTGACACGATTCGATTTTTTTTTCCTTTTGGGGTTATCTAAAAAGGCCAATTTTCAGGGGCAAACTTGCTGTTTGCTGTTAGTTTTAGGTGGTTTTGGGCAAGTCTTCCCGGCTCCAAAAACAGGGCCCTTCCAACTCGGCTCGCTCCGCGGTCGCCAAGCGACACAGCAGCTGCAGTCCAGGGAAGACCCAAACCGAGGAATACATTCACAGAGTTGCTGCCTGGCGGAGAAGAAAAAAAAACAAAAACGGAAAGGTGGGTGGGTTGTTGAAACCATCAGCTAATGGTTAATTGGTGGTTTGGGTTGGTGGCTTGGGATTCCTAGGATCCCCTTATGAAAGGAATTGTTACTTAGCAATATCCTAGGAATCCAAACCACCAACCCAAACCACCAATTAATCATTAGCTGAAACAACCCATTTGAAGAATATTAGTCAACCCAAGAATCAGCTGGGACCCTCCTATGGAGGGGTTGGTGTTGGTTTGGTTGGTGTTGGTTGGAAGTTGTTGGTTGGGTTGATGCCCTCCCCTGATGCTAATAGCAAGTTTGCACCTGAAACATGGGATGGGTTGGAAGATGGTGATTTCGTATTTTTTTGGGGCAAAAGGCCTATGTTCATAGGGCTTTTGCTGTTAGTTTTAGGGAAGTGTAGTCAACTTGAACATCTTCCTCAATTTTCCGGGGTGAACAAAAAACAACTTGTTTCAAGATCCGCCACCTAAAAGACCGAGGCAAACATGGCAAAAACGAAAAGGCATCTTTTCATCTTCTGGTGACAATGGACAATCACTTTAAACAAAAAATGCGAGGAGTTTACCAATTTTATATATGTTTGTTGCTTTTGCGCACCTCTTGATGGACCAAAAGACCGGCAGTTTACATCCCATTACTCAGACTCACAAGGTTAAACACAGAAAACATACGAATCCCAGGTGCAAGAAATGTTGTTCCTTCACACTACCACCCTCAAATCACTAGCCTATCACCACACGTTGCCCAAACCAAAAATAAAGCACCAATCCCGTGCTACCCTGTGCTACCTGTCACATTGATGATGGCAGCATCTGCCGTTGGATCCTTCCAGGTTGTTTATCAACAAATCATATTAGGAACCTGAGATGTGAACCAACCTGTGTGCTAGTTGGTGGTTGAACCAACGCATCTGAAAAATATGCTCGTCAAATTGGATCATCGATCATCTCCCCAGGTAGAGGTGAACACAAAAAATCTTTGAAACCACCACCTAGGTTGGAGAAGGATTTCCATCATCTTATCATCATCTCATCATCTTTCCAAGAATCGATGATTTTGCTTCGTAGTTTCCATCTCAACGTTGGTTTCCATTCCATATTATGATGAGCGAAAAGGCATCATTGAATGCAACAAATAATCCTTCTCGGTTGGTGCTTAATATTGTTGGATTTTCCGCCTATCCTAGGAATCCACGATTAGTCATGGGAATATCACTTGTGCATCTATGATGGTAAACCAAACACTGAAAACTAACTATACTAAGATTACACCCCCGCAAACTAACATGGATAGCGAAAATAACGGTTGGAAAATGTATCTATTGCAATACGGCTATTTTGCGTATCTATGTTAAATTTCAGGGGATTGTTCACTGCATCTCCCGGGATGTTGAAAAACGGGTCAAGTGTCTTCTCTTGAAATCATTCTTCTTGGCGTCGCTTCTAATTAGCAATTCCAACACCAACATCTCCCCCGAAATGCTTCCTGGAGGGATTTCTGGTATGCTTTGATTTTATTGGCTTGGTATTGTCATGTATTGTCTAGGTAAACATGCCCCAAACAAGCAACCCTCAAAGCAGGCTTGAAAAAACAGTATCACATCTGACTGAATTTGATCATACTTCATCACACCTTTAGATAGCTTAGATACGGATCTGTAATTGACCTACTTGGATCTAAAAGATTCACCAACTTCCCTGAAACAGCAGGGATCATACTATAAATTTTATTCGTGTTCACTCTGGAAGGTCCCTATAGTTCACACGTTACACTCCGTTACACGTGTCATGTCACCACGTGCTCTCCTCCACTGCGGCATGGCGGGAGGCAAACAAATCAGGCATCGAAGTACCTGAATCAGAGCCGCTCGAGCCGAGCTTTCCGGTGAAATGGGCTGCGTTTTTTGGGGGTTGAACATGTCGTATGTTGAGGTGATGCAAGGTGCATTCATAAGGCCCATATAATTATCAGGGGTTATAATAGGGACCCACCTTGCATGTAGAAGTAATCAATTATTTCCTTCTTCAAAATCTGATACGCCAGGAATCAGGAAGAGTAGAAATCTAAATGTAGCTACATAACTAGTAGAAGTATTTATCCGGGTTCTCAAGTATATAAATTGATTCGGCATACATTTAGGTCCACTTGAAAGGTCATCATCATCATCATCACCACCACCACCACCACCAGCATCATCATCATCATCATCATCATCATCATCATCATCATCATCATCATCATCCGCTGGAAAGAAAGGAATATAGTTTGCTGTTGCCTTTCCTGTGCGAATTAAAATCAATATATACCATAGAACCCAACTGACCCCTCTTTTGGGGGCTTAGACGTTCAATTTTATCCAATGATTTTGCCCACATACCCTGGGAAGAGACCATAAAAACTTCCCCAAACCCCCACAAAGAAAGACATTCCCAAACATAAACTGTTGGTGAAACGTCTGGGGGCCCATCTTCCAGGGGGGCCCTGTGGGTGAGATCTTAGATTTATGGCTTGAATCTTCCAAACCTATGGGTCATTTGTTGGATCAACCTCTTCGGCCCCCAGCCTAAGGCGACGAAGCTAATTCCAGTGACCAGATCTGGAATCTCTAAGACCTCACGGGAGGGAAGATTTACGGCATCTGAGTTTTTGTTTCATATTTTTTGGTGAGACATTCTAGGAGTTTTGACATGTTTTGACTGTTTGAATAATCTGATCTGGGTTGTTTTCTTGTTTTCTATCACTTTTTTGGGGGGGATTTTGTGTAAGGGGTGATTTATTTTTGGAATCTTGTTGGTTCATATCAAAGATCGAATCACCACCCAGTGGTGATTAACCACCTAGAAGTATCTTGAACACAAGATTCTTGGGAAGTTGCTATACTATACCAATTGAAACCTATCACTGACTAACTATCAATTGGTAATTAGACATTGAAATTGGAACTACATAACTTGAAACTACATCTGTAAAAATGAATTCTCATCAATTACATATACCCCAACTAAAAACGTATAGAAGCACCAAAACACATTCTCTCAAGGTGAAAATCCAAAAAGTTTCAAAATCTTGGAAGGCAAATCAGGACCATCATGGGACCATCCTCTTGTCACATGACACCAAATCATTTTCACCCGGGCTACGAGGGACTGAGCCACCCTTGGAAACGAAAGGAACGAATCCTTTATGGCTGGTCGACCTACCCCCCCCTGAAGAACGTACAACGACCTCCCAGAAATAAGGGTGTAAGAAGGTCTTATAAGGGAAACCAATGGTCAATAGACCCTTAATAAGTTAAGGCTTTGTTTCAGGGGTGGGTACGTTTTTTTTGGGGGGGGTTGGTTGCCAAGCCATAAATTCTTTTTTGTAAACGCATCATGTCTTTTCTTGTTTCCAGCCAGTAGTCTTCCGGAGATATCTAAAACAAAAACCTCCAACCACGCAAATACAACTCTAAATCAAAACATCGAAAACATCCAACGGACGTTTTTGCTTTGAAGCCCTTTGATAAAACAACAAGGAACAAAACATCCGGGACCCGGAATCCCAAGCAGGATCGACGCCAAAATTGGGACATTTTTTCCTCCAACTTCCACAAATCGTCTCCATGGCACGTCTCTAAATCAACCTTCCATTTGTATGGATTTAGGAACATATACCGTACACGGATCCTATGGGTACCGTTTTATGCTGTTTCCCCATGTTTTTCCGCGCCATTTCATTTTTAGGTGCCCCCAACACAACCGAAGATCTCCGCCATGTCTCCAATCACAGCGGTCAAAACTTGGTCGCAACAACAAATGGACAACAAGAAAAAGAGTCAGGCATTCAGCCATTGGTTACACCGCTGACAGTTAATATGAAACACCCAGGTTCTTCCAAGTGACCCTTTTGGGTGTTTTAAGTGACCTTTTCTGGGGTTAAGTGACCTCAATTTGGGTTATCAAAAGGTCACTTGGAAGAAGCTGGACAATAATGAAGGTTTGGAAGACTATATTTTTTTGGTTGATGATTTCACCATTTCAAGTGCAGGTTTTTCGCATGAGCTCTGTCTGAATCCGGTTCATAAGTATGTGACTCCTTCACCTCCAACATGAAAACCGATGATTTTTTTCCATTGGAAACCTAGGGTGGTAAACGTCCCTCCGCTCCCTTAAAACAGCACCACCGTTGATAGTTGATAAGCAGCTTTGCTTTTGCAAGAACATCCGTTTCCATCGGTTTCTGTCCTCTTGCTCGCCAAAACCACACATGTACATAGTATCTTCATATGTATGAATATGTACTCAAAGAAAAATATAGGGCCACCAGTCTGCTCTGTCCTCTCCTATTTCAGCCACCCGCTTCGTTTTTTTTTCCCTGGACAACTTTGACCAATTGAGGATGAAACGAGCAATGTAAGCAAGTGAGACAATGAAGCAAACCTCAGAAACACTGTAGCAATGCTCTGTGAAGATCCAACCAATCAATCAATTAATCAATCAATAAATCAACACATGTTTAAATTGTAAGGGTGCACTATACAAGTACAAGTAAACATGTCTAAAATGAGTATCTGTATAGGAACATATGTGATAATTAGCAGTATGTAATATGATGTGTTATTCGTATCTATCAACAAAAGAGTGTGTTCTATATAGTCTAGCTAGCTGGTTCAACCTATGTCCTATAGATTCATCAAATGCATAGATATTTCTATATATACATATCTATTTACAGCATGTAAAATTTCTACCCGAAGTACAATCGGCCACGGTAAGGATGCTGGAAAGTGAAGCTTTAGTAGGGATTTACCTCAAACCTGAGAAATGTAACTGCAAACCCAACTCTGGGCGGTTCCAACACGCAATGGATGACTGATGGCAAAAGGTCCACCATTTTTTCAGGGGCGAACTGTTAGTTGTCAGGGTATAATCTTTCTGTAAATAGCCGCCCCCAAAACGAAATGGATCATTTGGATCGTCATCTTCCAAGCCATTGAATTCTCAGGACCTTTTGCTGCTAGTCTCAGTGAAGGAAATCCATGAATTGTTTCTTCTGTCTTTTGGATAGCGAGGGCCGGAAGAAATGGGAAAGGGGGCAAAATTCTTTTCCCATGGGGGGTCCATACAAAAAATCACCAGGCTATTATTTTGATGAGTTGACAAAAAGAAAACGCATCCAATCTTTTTCCTGCTTGATATCTGAAAATAATTTTGTTTGCATGTGGAAAAAGCGAAAACAAAAAAAACGACTTCTACCGCACTTCTCCGGACTTTGAACGAAACTGGCTGGCTTAGTACTGGCTTGTGAACGACGGGACTTCCAGCATAGGGCGCTTTCACAAAGGGTGGCATAAGCCTCTATATGACCCGAAGAAACAGACTCTGCTGTTTAATTGCGGGGTGGGGTTGGTTAATGAATTAGGGATCTTCGTATGTAAATGATTTCTACGTCATGCAACATGTATATAAAGATGTGTAAGGATATATTTCGAAATGTATATATACAGTATATATATATATTGGATCATCTCCCCAAGTAGGGGAGACAAATGAAACATATTTAATGTTTGAAACCACCACCTACCCAGATGCTCCATGTATAGGGAATATTTACCTACATTTCCCCTGTGAATGTAGCCATTTTTCACCTAATGTAGGCAAATCATCCATACATTTTGCGCATCTGGGCTAGTTGATTCATTGGTTTTCCATGGTCCTGAGTTCCCAGGCCCAACCGCCAACAAAGACCTTTGGCGGGACCGGGCAAAAGAACCTCACAGTTTGGCGGAATTTTGCGACGTGGATTTTTCTCTCACCAGTGAACCAGTTGATTCCATAGCATCCATGTATCGTATATCTACCTACATTTAGTTGGATCTTATGGTAAATGTAGGTACAGATAAACCATACACGTATCCTATGGGAATGGTCACAACCCGTAGAGATCCAAACATCTTTTCAGAAGGCAAACAGATCTCCTGAGAAGGCTTTTTAGGGGTTCCAAAGCACCGATCCTCACCAGGTATTTGGAGGATGTATGAGGATATCTAGGGAACTGTTAAAAAGCGACATACCCTCCAAAAAAAGCTAACGTAGCACCTGACAAGATGGTATCCCAAAAGAGAATTTAATCTTCCATCCATTTTCAGGGGCCATTTTAGTCTCAGGGAGGGTAGAAATTACGGCACAGAGTCTGGCAACAAAAATTAATCAAACAATGAAACTGTCATAAAATTTGAGAGGGATTGTTAGTTGGAAACGATGTTACATGGCGAATCTCTCTACCAAATGGCCAAGATTCATGTTTAACAAGTTAAGTTTCAAGCAGCCATGCGCTTCAGCCTAACAAATCTAACAAGTGATATAATGATATATCATTTGTATTCATTTATGGATTCACCAGAAAAAGGTAATAGTTTGTCTCCAACCAGAGATCCACCCGAGACGATTGCTGTGAAAGGTGTTTATGAATGTTTTCTCTGGGTATGTATCATCACAGTCATAGAGTTTTCACAGTCACCGTTGTTTGGTAAACTTAAAGTTCAAAATTCTAGTGGATCATATCTCTCTCCGTGTGTGCCGTAGTGGAATCATATACTCATATACAAAGTCTTGCTAAAATCAAATCAGCACAGCTTTACCAAGATTTGCGAGTTGAGCAAGTTTGGGTCACTACCGGGCAATCTAAAGTCAATCAAATTGTACTGCCCTGAAAACAAACATCCAACCCCATTGACAAAAAGCGATGGAAACCTCTCTTACTTGTCCAAGTTGGCCACTTTTTACCAACTTAAGCCCTCAACAAAAAACTCCTAGTTGGTGGTTTTTACCCAATTTGAAAAATTTGCTCGTCAAATTGGGATCCGTTTCCCCAAGTAGGGCTGAACATAAAAAATGATTGAAACCATCACCTAGGTTTGTATTTTATTCCCTGTGTGGGTCTCCAAAAATCTATAGCCTCCAGAATCTACCTAGAATCTACCTCTATTGTGGTGACCACACCAAACTACCACCCAGACTCGTAAAAAGCCGGGAAACAACTTCCAAGGTAACGATATAAAGTGGAAGGCCAGATCGAAACATGAAGCCTGGCCGATAACACAGTTGACGAGAAGCATCTTTTTTGGACAACGGATCTGGTGAAGGTCCCAAGGATGGTTACCACTAAAACAGCCTTACTCCCCTGAAATTTCACATAGAACTTGAAAATGGTGGTTTCCAATAGGAATCTCCTGTTTGAGAGGTCCATTTTCAGGTTCCATGTTAGTTTTCCGGGGCGTAAGAAAAACGTGGTGATTTTGGCTCTAAAACCACAAAAAGGACCCTACTGAAGACCATCCAAACACCTTTGAAAAGGAGGCATTTGAACCGGCAACAGATCTCCTGAGAAGAAGGCTTTTAGGGGGTTCCAAAGCACCGGTTTCCTCACCAGGTATTTGGAGGATTTGGGATGTCTAGGGCAAACTCTTCGTTAGATTCAACTTCAAATAGCAAAAAACACATTTTTTGTGACTTGAAACTAACCCGTGTCAGAACAAACGTTCTTTCCAGTGTGAATGGAAACATCCATTCACAACAACCCAACGGTGATGTACACATCAAGCCAGCTCCTTCAAAGTGAAACAGCCAGTGTCCAACCATTAAAACCTCGTTAACTATCGACTCATACCCTCTGAGAAACCCAAACACGATAAAACGCAACCAGTGGAAGGAACACACACTTGATTTACACACCATTTCAAAGCTACAAAAAAAACCGTTGGAAAGATTCGTTGGACCTTTGAGTTTCGTTGAACCGCTTCGTAATCGTGCGAAATTCACGACCCTGAAATTCAACAAACATCTATTGCACATAAACATCTGGCGAGCTGCTCAACCCCCTGGCTCAAAAGTGCAAAAAATGTCATCTCGTCACTCAGCATGTTCACTCAAAATGAGAGCACATGGACCCCCAACTAAAGCTGGGGTCGAGGGCATCGTGTCGTCTCATCGAAAAAAAAAATGTCACAAAAAACCCTCGTCATCTCTACAAAGCACACCTCTTTTTGAGATTCCCAAGTGCCGCCGCAGAAAATCGCTTCCATGAATTGTTCACCTCATTGACACGAAAACCACCAGGGTGTTCAACAAGAAAAAAATGTTTATGTTGAAAAGGGGGACTTAAACATATTAAAAACATCACAACGAAAAACGGAAAAAAATATACGTTTTTATCTGTAGCATATTTGTTTAGATTCTGGATTTCAAACCTATCTGAACATGCCAAATGAACGGGAACTAGAAACTGAACTATCTATACGGACCTTTATTTCCCTCTTTCTTTCTCATGTAAATCAATCATTCCCCAATGTCAGCAGGTCAAATACCATGATTTTGAAACTCACTTTCATCCTTGAACCTGCCCCCAACTGCACCATGTTTTGGTATATTTACCTATAGCCCTAACACATCCAGTCACAGCTCTTGAGGTTTGACCCCCAAAATTTCAACTAAAACACCTCAAGATGCATTTGGAATGCCCAAAGGCTACCTCGAAACAATAGCTGTTTCGATTGTTCCCTTCATAGGTGGTAGGTAGGTGATATAAAATCACCCAATTGGCAGGAAAAATGCCACTGATATTAACCACTTATAAAGGGAACCAGGAAACTCATGGAAACTCCATTGATTAAATTCATGGTATAATGTAACCTAAATCTTCCATACATGGAGCCTCCATGAATCCATGACTCAACCCGTGACTCAACCCTCAGGCTGCCCCAACGCCACTCGGCGAAACCCAAACTTACCTGCGGCAAAGGGAGAACAAAAATCCCCAAGTCATGAAGTTCCGTCCTGATAAAACTAGTCGTGAAACAGTAGCACCTGAACTTAGCTTTTCGGAATCCGGGATGTATAACGAACCAGGCCCCTATTTTCAGGTGCGAACTGTTGATGGAAGAAATCCTGCACCCAGCCAATGCCCAGAAGATCCCAGTTTTCATAGGATTTTATACATTCCAAGGGGTTCAGATTTTTTTCCATAAACAAGATAGCAGGAGTTTGGTGCTCATCAACAGTATGAGGCCCTGGAAAAGGAGATTCCGAGCCTGGAAACCCTCATTTTTAGAGGGCGATGTTTGTTCTTTAGGAAGTGTATCCTCACAAAAACAAACAGTTCGCGCGTGAAAATAGAAAAGGCCCCAAAAGGATTTTTTTTGATCTTCCAATCTTCCATTTCGAGGGGCGATCTTTTAGTTTCAGGGAGGGTACCACCTCGCCAACAGCTTCTTCTTGCACATATTTAACTTCTTTAGAAATGTTGATCTTCAAAGTAAATATGGACAAATAAAAATTAATTCATTAACAAAAGCTTGAAAACATCCCACACAAAGTGTTTGAGATTCTTCAAGTGTATAGGTGACTTTCAGTTGAATATCTCCCGACTGTTCTTATTGAATCTTCCAAATGTCAAGAGATCCCCACCAACGAACCATCCACTTAAGGGGTCTAAGCTCCCACTTCCCCCATCTAACACACACATCCCCCACAAAAACCTGCAGAAAACTTACCGACGCCAAACTCTGATTTTCACCCGTCCGACGCCTCATCACAGTTAAAGGTAGCATCCAACCATTTGCTTTGACCCTCATCCGCTTCGTTCACCTCTCAACATGTTTTGTTGTTTCCCGGTTTTTCAGGGAGATTTCGGTTGATGGAGATACAGTATCTCCAGTGTCCGGCAAGTTCCAGTTTAATTTCTCAAACATATGGCTCTCAAGTGGCTACGGGGATTGGACAGCCATCCTGAGGATACCGAAAAATTGAACAGTTGAATCATAACTACCCTGTAATTTTGAGGGCCAAATAGCGCCTCATTTGGGAACGGAAAATACATCATCCCTGCCGACCATTATCGCTCCCCCAATATCACGAGTAGATAACTCATCACATGCTCCAAAGGGTGGCCTTGTATCACCCATATCACCACTGAAGGCGACAAAAAAAACTGTATGCAAAAGGAAGATGAGTTGATGTGTGGGACTCTGTGGGACATGCAATGTTCATCAATTTCATGGGCAAATTAATGTAATTCCTAAGCGTGAATCAAGGGGATTTTGGAGGGATGTCCTTACTAAACCACCATAGTTTAAGGTGACCTCGGCGGTTTGGTCGTTATAAATTGACCGGGAAGGCTCATGGCCAGGAACCTTTGAACAAGAAATATAGAGGAAATATAGAGGCTTTTCGACATTGATGGAAGGATCTTACAAAGCTTCTGTGTTGACAGTTGTTCCTTTGTGGTTCCCCTATTTGGCGCTAGCAGTTTCCCGTATATAGATATACATGTTCATAGATTGGTGAGTGGTTTCAAGTCATTTGAACTATAGTTGCTAATTTAATTGGCGGGAACATAAACATAAACTTGAATAATTGAACCCACCTAGTTATACCCAGATTTTATGTATCAATTGATCAAGAAATAATATCTACCTCAAAAATCCGTCAAACACTCATTCCCCTCAACCCCGCAAACCAGTCAGCAGTTTGAGTCTGCCGCCAAGGTACACCAATCATCACCGTTTGAGTGTGTGAATCGCGGTTGCCTCCCTCTTGTGTATCAAACTTTGCGCCTTCCGAAAAAGCTGGTGGAAAATCATGTTGCTCCGAATGAGCTTCTTCTACCATTCAAGCAACGTTCAAATTTGAACCCCTGGCTGACATTCCATGAAATCCTGATAGGTTGCTAGAGATCCTTCTACTGGCTGATTATAATCACTATATATAATGACCGGGAAGTTTGCCATCTCCTATACGCAGCAAATAACCAGGGTCAATAGGTCACTGTTCATCCTAGTGTTTTCTGATATTGCCCCCCTTATACCATTGGGTGATCCACAAGCTTTGAGCATCATTGACCCTTTGAAAATTCTCACTACCTATTTTTGTGACAGTAACAATCCCAAACAGTCAACGGGGCTGGTATATCTACCTACATGTGGGCATATTTTTAGGGTAGTTGAGCCACGAAAACAAAAAAAACTCTTACATTCCATTATGCTGGTTGTTAAATAGGGATCCTAATAAAGGCTTATCAAAATCCCTACAGAACTCAGTAGTATAATCCCCTGAAACCCATCAACAACCAAGCGTTTCTTTTCACTGCTCAAGTGTCGAAAACAATCTTTTCACTCCAGGGAAATCGCCTTCTGCTTCATCAAGAATCAGAAGGAATTTGTCTGCGATTTCTTCCATACGTTTTGGAAGAATCCTCAGGTCGAAGTCGAGTTTTTACACAGAGCAGCGAGCAGCTTGCCCCTGAAAAAAAAGGTGGGTTGGAAGACGACCCCAAGGAGGGTACAGCCTCCCTGAAGCTAATATAGATGGCCCCTAAAAAATGGTGGTTTCCAATAAGAGTCTCCTAATTTTCCAGGGGTCTATTTTCGGAGGATATGTTAGTTTCACGTGGGGAGGGGGGTAACTTTTCAGGGGCTACGTTAAACTTGGGGGGTATGGATTTCTTTGAAATCAGGAATTTGTGGGCCGGTCACGGGCAAAAATACGAATAGAGAAGAAAAGATATTGATGTTTAAGATTGGCACCACTGAAAAAAATTGACATAAAATAAAGAATCATACAATCATACTCCCTGGAAGTTTAGCATAGCTCCTTTAAAAATACAAAAAACTTTTGCCCCACAAGGAAAGGTTTGTCACTGAACCGCGATTTTTCACGGGACATGTTGGTCTTAGGATGTTTTAAGGAGGGTAACTTTTGGACACAACATGTTCCAAATTGCACTTCACCAAGTGAACAGTAGGAAACTTCAGCTCGTAAATGATCGTCCAACAAACAGATCTTGGAGATTAAACGAAGGATACATATTGTGTGTAGCAGCAACTGTGTATACATAATGCGTCGACGTCATGTGACTGCATTTTCCAGTATCAAGTGTCTATGTACCATTTCTAAAACAAACTAACATAGAAACAACAGGCTCACACAGAACATGTACATAAATATTCCAAATATTGTTCGTATATCACCTGAAGACATCCCTAGTAGTCCAATTTCGGTTCACCACTTCGGCAACCATGGCACTCAATCTCCACGAAGCGTTCGGTGACACCCGGAGGAAATTCCAAGGTGCCCTGGTCATTGGGTGTCCAATGGTTGCATGGGAATGGAGTGCGGATAAGTGATGAGATCAGCTGGTGCAGTATCATCATGGCACTAAAATCATGCTGTGCATTTATATGTATAATATATGAGTAGATTAGATTTTTCATGTGGAAATAAAAATGTACATATACATATCTACAATAAGATAATCACACTATATTGTAAAGTGGAAAACTTCATGATCCCTCTCAAGTCGCAGGCACCCAAAAAAAAGTCCTGAACAAAACATATTTCTATCAACTCGGGAAGGCAATCTGTGTCTCATGGTCATTCTCAAGGCCCCTTCTGAAGGGCACATCTCGTTGTTGGATGCATGTCCAGTTGGGAAATGCCATCTGGCCAAATGGAATAATATTTTACCAACCTAGATTTCCCTGAAATTTTGCGGGGTCCCATTTCCCTTCCAAACAGCTAGCAACCTTGGGTTGCCCAGGTCGTCGTGTGTGAGGTTACGAGGAACTCAGCTGGTGGAATGATTACTCTCCCTGAGGCTGACAGCAAACGCCCCTGAAAATTTGCCGGGCCCCGAACAGGAAATTAATCCATCCGTTCTTAGGGGCGATATGTTAGTTTCAGGGAGGGGGTTACACTCCAGGGGCTTGAAAGGACTAAATTCTTCCAGACAGATTGAAAACGATGCGGAAAATCATCGGCTACCATGAAAAGGGCGCCTTTTCAACGACTACAGTAACTATTTGTTTGGGTTTTTTGGCAGTGATAGTTTGCATTTGCATATCAGCAAATCAAAACGAATAGGTGCAACAACAAAACAGAACCTGGAGGACACTGCCCACCTACACTGCCCAAGTTTAAACATGGCACGTCAAAACGATGGTTTCCAACAATAAAATCCTATTCCAGGGAGCCAGTTCCAGCTTCCATAATTACAGTAAACGTTGGAAGTGTACATCAACCATGTCGCCATTAATGGGAATCTAAGGGCACCCTCCCAATGCCAACCCCCTCGAAGTATACGGCCTTATTAGGAGCTTATTAACCATCATTGTCCCTAAATAATCCCCTATATAATAAGGCCGCGGCCATATAAGGCCTGCTATTTTCTGGGGGCCCCCCCGTGGCATTGGAGGGGTTTTCCAACACCCCCCCTTAGATTTCCATGAAACCCAGGGCTCCATTCCCGCCATGCTGCGGCACCTCAGTCTCCTCATAATCGAAGCCAGGCACTGAAGAAAGACGTGCTGTGCGAAAGTCTCAGTGGCGGTCGTGAATGGTTGATGGGGTTGATGGATTTTTGGGAGGACGTTGAAGGTCTTGTTAAAAGAAACATAAGTCAATTATGTTTGATGTCGATTTTGAAGGTTGTTGTTTGTTGTTGTTGTTGTTGTTGTTTCTGGTTTGGTCTTAGTATATTTTGTTTTTTGTTGTTGTTTCTTTTGTTTCTTATTCTTCATGTTATTCTTCTTGTTTTGCAGTAGTTGTACTACTTCCACTGGTTTCACACCGTTCCACCAAACACCAAGCTCCACACTGCAACGAGCTGGGCCCGAACCTGAAGGGACAAACGGGTGCATCTCTTCCAGGATTCGTCATGAAGTTATATACACTGACACTCCTTGGACTTGCTCAAAATGTGGAAGAAAATGTCAAACATATTAGCCAAATTTCTTCATGTTTTCTCATTGTCATTTATCTAAATTACCAAGGAAAAATCCGTCAAAAAAAAACACCTTAAACAAACACCCAACTCCCAAACACGTGGGGAGAACTTCCAACCCAACAAATGGGTCTCGGAAAGGCATTGGGTGGGGTGAGCCCCTTGGATTCCACTGATATTTACCCTGGAAGTCCAACCGCCAATTGTTATAGCGTGCCTTAGGTGCCTCGCCATTTTTCTCAAGTAAGGCTTTCTCACTTTATCACTTTTTTTCAGCATCCAAAAGGAACCTCCAGATGGTGGTTATGGTTACCTTCTAGAAAAAATACACCCCCAGAAACTAACATACCAAAAGCAACAAATGTCCCGCAGCTGGCTTTGTTTTAGGTGAATTCTGCAGGTGTTTTTGTTAAACGCTGTCGATGATGGCCAGCTAGTTCCAAAACCTGTGAAATCTATGGGATACTTCACTAAGATACACTACCCTCTGGTAAACTAACACGGCTGGCAATGGAAAATAAGCTACATATGGATATACACCTTGGTAAGCTAACATAGCTGGCTGGAACAGGGACCCTTTTGAGTCGATGTATTTATCATCATCAGCAGCAGCAGCATCATGATCATCATGATCATCATGATCATGATCATGATGATGCAGCATCTTAATTCCCAAACCCGGCAAAATTGGCATTTGGGTCAAGTGACCGAATTCCCTTCCCGCCATTTTTCTGTCTGAAGCCTTTTGGTGATATCGCGGCTGCTTGAAGTTCAACGTGCCAGCGACATCTCTCCAATGGCCAAATGATCCAATACCCCTGCCAACACATCTCAGTCTTGAAGAATTGAAAGGATCTCAAAAGTCAGACTTTGAAGGCCTGCTGGCAATTCCACATGGTCCAGGCTCTGATTGCAGCGATCTCCAAAAGTTAAACTTTGAAGGCCTGCTGGCCATGTCACGCTGTCCAGCCTCAAATTAAAACAAACCAAAAACTAACAGCAGGCCATGTCACGTTGCCCAGGCCCTGATCAAATCGTGATCCAAAAAACACATTTTGGAGGCCTGCTGGCCATGTCACATTGTCAAGGCTGTGATTGAAATGTGATCTAAAAGTCAAAGTTTGAAGAGCTTGAAAGATGTGACATGGCCAGTAAGCCTTCAAAATTTGTGATTTGGGTATCGTTTCAGTCACTGATTGAAATGATATCCAAAAAACAAATTTTGAAGGCTTACTGGTCAAGGCTCTGATCGAAGTTTGCTCCAAAAGCCACACTTTGAAGGCCTGCTGGTCATGTGACATTGTCAAGGCTCTGTTTGAAACGTGCTCCAAAAGTCAAATCCTGAAGGCCTGCCGGCAATCTTATGTGATGAATTTCCTGATTGAATGTCTGACCAAAAGTCAAGGTGCGAAGGCTCTCGGGCAAATTGCGCAGCAAGGCAGGCATTTCGTCATCAACCCCTGTCACTTGCGTAATCCCGTTCAATGAGAACTTCTTCATCCTCAATGCTGTCCGCTTGGGCAGAATGCAAGGCCGCAAGCAAATTGACGGGCATGTAGGTAGCCGACACCTGTTCCCGCTGACTCCGAAATCCTTCATGTTGCAGACTTTCGTACAGCACGAGCTTTAAAGCATTGTGGGACAACACCAGCTGGCAACCTGGTTTGAATGGAAGTTTGTCCAAAATTTTATTCCAGAACTCACGGCCAAGCATGGAGTCTGCCACGGTCAATGTCAACATCTATAAGATTCTATAAGTCTTTCTCTCACAGCGCTGCTGGCACTGTCGTTGCCATCGATCCGACGACACTTGTTTTGGTTCACAGGCAAGACTTCATGATGCAAACTCATGATGAAATCGCAAACAGACTACGGCCCAGGAGATTGAGCTTGAGGTGTTTTCACGCATAAGTTTCAAAAACAAAACATGTAGTTTTTATCAGTTTTTGACACGTTTCAACATGTTTCTTCCCAACGCACCCATGGATCCCTTCACTGATCCCTCATATCTCCCATGTACCCACCAATCCCATCTTGGATCCCCCAAACATCCATCAAGGCGTTCCACGATGCATTGCAACTTCTGCACTTTTGAAGCCTCGGAGCGTCACGAAATCCCATCGGTTGGACAACCCCAAAAAAAACCAAGGCGAAGAGATTCGAGTTATGTTACAGCAAAACCCTCCCTGAAACTCACAGCAAGTTCGCACCTTGAAAATTTTGGGGGCCCCCACCGGCAAAAGGAGATTCCGAGCTTGGAAACCACCATTTTTTAGGGGCGAAGTGATAGTTTTATGGAGGGTAGGTTTCATTTTTTAGAAACAAAAATGGGGGGCAATTGATTAAGGGATCCAAAGTGAGGAAAGAACATGTTGATTGCAAAATGGATCGAAATCTTGAAATGATGTTACCATTGTGAATATGACCGCTAAGTTCACATTCTATCTTACATGAGCGGGGAATTCTTCTGCACACACTTGAGCAAAACTATTTGGTATACTTAACGACCTCAACATGTCAATACGCTTAAGTTGGCTCAGGAATGGGTTTATGATTGGCATATCATTGTTCAAACAAATATGCAATGTTCATAGTGCATAAACTACCCATCTAAACACGTTTAGAACAAACAAACTTCTACCCCAAAAATTGTCTGTAAGATACTGTAGGTCTGTGAACTGGTTTACCTTTGCATGAATCACAAGCATTTTTCAACTAACTATACTAAGCCCAATGGATCAATTTCCTTCGCATGCCCAATGGCAGTCAAGATACACCAGGAATGGCGATCCGCTCGTAAGGGAACCTTGGGCGGAAAACAATGGGAAGGACATGAGTGAACTGATTCAGTGAGGGGAGCTACTGTTGATGGTTCAGAAGTCCGGCCAACCAGTTGAGGTTGGTAGTTTATCCCATTATTGACAGGGTTTCATACATGTCAGGTGGCTGTCGGGGATTTCTTCCACCAAGGGTATTCCACCATCTCTACACTCCCTGAAACCCTGAAAAAGGAGATTAATCATCTTCCAACCATACATTTTCAGTTGCGAACTGTTAGTTTCAGGGTGGGTAGATAATGAATCTTGTTTGCTGAGGTGCTATGTTCATCTTGTTTG
The DNA here is from genome assembly GCA_000507305.1 of Breviolum minutum Mf 1.05b.01. Lineage (NCBI taxonomy): Eukaryota > Dinophyceae > Suessiales > Symbiodiniaceae > Breviolum > Breviolum minutum. The sequence goes on from DF239790.1 coordinate 56,159, forward strand.
CTCGAGAGTCCAGTGAAGGGAATCCACCTTCTGTACAGTGTTTTTGTTGGAGGTCATTCCAAAATCATGGTGTCTTTAGGCAGTTTGCAAATTTAGTATGGTGACCACTGTATATCATCTAGAATGGTTTAGGAATACATATGGATACATGCTACTTGAAACAACCTGTTTATCTTTTTTGACATTTGCAAAGACAGTTGCAACCAAAGACTCGTTGAACATAGATACGTCATTGACACACATTTCTCACTCCTTCACATGGGGTCCCACCTCTTCAAGGATCACTTCAAAAAATAATCACAACTACTACACCTCAAACATTTCTTCTCAACATGTTTCACCCCAAAACTCTATGTGATTATCCCCAGTTATATCCCTTTACTGTAATAAGGAAGGCTAATTGAGCTTATATATATATATACAGCAGTATATTCTTTTGACGAGGGCCAACCAGGGGTGCCCACACTGTAGCTATACTCTCCGTCACCTTCGGTTTCTTGAACAACTACGTACATCATCCCTATCACCAGCCAACTTCGTTCCCCTAAAAAAAAGTCCATGGAGATGGATCAAAACTCAACTTGCAAAGATCTTTCACTGGAAAAAAACTCCTGAAAACTAACATGGCTGGATAGAAAATCCTTCATTTTCAATAGGATGTACATCCACAAATGGTGGATGATTCATTGCCATCTTAATTTTTTGGGGGGTATATTGATATATCATGATATATCCACAAATTTGGCCTTTCTATTCATGATGAAGATAAGGATGCCCCAACTATCACGTATACATGGGTTGATATGTTTTTTCTTTTGGTGCATCATGTCCATCTCATGACTCTCGAGTCAAGGCACGAGAAGACACCTTTTCGATATGCTGGCACCTCAGCGTTGTCTCTGAGATGATGCGTGGGGGGTACCCTAGCTGTATAAGCCCCGCAGTTAACTCCCCATCAAAAAGGGGATTGGGACCCAATAAATACCCACCTGGTATAAGGTGTATATGGGGTTGATTATGAAGGGGCCACCACCCCAAGGATACCATCATTTTCCCTATGATCTACGTTTCACCAAGCTAAGAAAAGTGTCCAATGTTTTCTTTCGGGAGATAAAAAAGATGCCAGGCATTCTCTACTTTAACCTCAAAAAAAGTTTTTTTGAATGGCAGTTGTCTGTTGTTCTTGTTAGTTTTTACATGATAAGTGGCATTCTACAATTTGCTTGGAAACCCGGGGGATAGCTCCTTAGCTCCCTATTAGGAACAATTTTGGTACCCCCAGCTCCTTAGCTCCCTTCCAAGCATTGTCTGTCGTGGGACGACATCCTTGTTGTTGATGCAGTATATGCGCTGGTTTTTTTCTACGAATCCCCAAATAGGTGAACTATATACTTGTCTTTCATGACTAGTTGGTGGTTTCAACCCATTTGAAAAATATGCTCGTCAATTTGGGAATCATCCCCAATTTTAGGGGTGAAAACAAAAAATAAAAAAACAAAAAAACAACCAGCTAGATGTTTACCGGTACCATCCATGTATGGTATATTTACCTATATCATATATCTGTTTGATTTTTATCCCATACTGGTTGCTTCAATTATTAGATGGTTGCAAAAATGCTGCAATGGTATCAAAATGCTTTGGAACTCATCCCGACTAGTCCATTCTGGACTGTTTTTTTTTTAATATTTTGGGATTCATGGAGGGATACAGTATAGGGCCCCCAATTGGTTATAAGTTATGTATAAGGTTAATTACTGACAATCGCAACTTTTCACCCTACAAATCATCCCAGTTGTACACGGGTGATCGTAAGGGATTTATGTCCATAAAATTTACGTGCCACGAATCCAGTTCCGGTCCATTAAAAAAAAACAATCCTTGAGCTTCCCTGCAAAGGTCACGACAGTGGCATGGATAGGGCCAATTTCCTGAGAGAAGGGTAGAAGATAACTATAGTTGGTGGTTGAACCAACCCATTTTAAAAAAATATGCTCGTCAAATTTCAAAGCTTGGTGGAAATAAAACATATTTGAGTTGCCACCACCTAGATAATAAGGGCCCTCTTTAAAACAGTTGTAAGTAAGTAATTATAGGGTGAAATAACTCCAGGACCATAGGGGCTCCATAACTCCAACTTCTTTTAAGTGGTAGGGGCCCCCCCTTGTAGTTTCATAAAAAAATACCTCTGTCTCATTCATGGGAACTTTGTTCCACCAACGCCATTGAGAGCTGCGTGTTTTTTTGCCCATCAGGGTCGGTAAAGAAAGCAGCTTGAAACAACTTGCAAATGTACCACCAACTAGGCAAAAAGGGCAGTAAAACCACCTCCATCAGTGTCAAAGCAAATCACACCCGGAGTTACACCCTGAAAATTAACATATCCCTTGAAAATTGATGACTGAAAAATGACATGTTCCTTCAAAAGATGGTCCCGAATTTCAGGGGACGAAGTCGCTCATTTTCAGGGTGGTACACAAAGTTCCCTGCAACCAAATCTACGTGGTTGAACCAACCCAGTTGAATAATGTGCTCGTCAAATTAGATCATTTCCCCAATTTCCCGGGTGAACAGAACAAATTGTTTGAAAGCACCTCCTACATCATGGTTTAGAGTGGTTTCATGGAATCTGAGAAGGGTTGGTTTTGAAAATCCCATGTATATACTCACTTCTTCCACATCCCTTGCACATCAAACCGTTGCTGAAAATCATCAAATCATATTGTCACACCCAGAATCCAAAGGGACCGGTGCAGCACCAGCACCACTCATCACCTCAAAATGCTAGAGGTCAGAGAGAGCCAAATGGTTTGTGTGTGTTTCTTTTAGGGGGAATTTGAAATACTGACCCCTATGTTTGGCCTAACCCCTGGTTCACAGTGGGGAAATCTAAACTCATCACTATTTAAGTAGGAGCCCTGTATTTTCACCTTCCCATCAGGGAATGAGTCCATATCCCACCTTGGGGAAAATGAAAGTCATCTGCAAATGTGTGATTGGGAAGGGATATGTTAGTTCCCAGGAGGGTAGAGACGTATATATGAACCCCTACGATATTTTTTTCATGTCCTATCATCCCATGTATCACGTATAAAAACCATGATTGAATTTTTGAATGTCTCACAAAACTGAAAGTCTCTGAGACAAAAGAGATGAAGTTAAAACTAGCAGAGTACCTCCAAAGAGACAAGGAAAGTAGTCTCCCAAGCATCAATTTTCAGGGGCGGTGTAAGCTTAGTGTATCACTAGTTGTCTTATATGTCTAAAGGCCCCTTACTTGATCCCCGAATTCCATACTATCAAAAATATATAACCGTATTTACTACCTGCAACTCCCGAAGACAAACATGGCACTGGAAAATCCCCATGTTCAATAGGTAATACATCTTGAAATACTGGATGTTCCACTGCCATGTTAGTTTTCGGGGGGCTGGCTACTAAGGGTCACGAAAATTTATAACAAACAACCAAACTTGGTGCTGAATGATCTCTACGATTGCTCGCAAGCAGGTTCTAAAACCACCATATATCCCTTCTACACTGGTGTATGTACGTTCTATATAATCCTAGTTTTTGGAAAGAAACATGCAGAATATATGCCAGAATCTTCCATATATGAAAAGTTTCTGCCCAGATTGGTACCTTTTTCTGGGTGAAAACAAAGGCCCTTTGCAAACAGGCTCCCACACGTCCAAAACACTGAAACTGAGAAAATAATGATGTTCGGGCACCACAAAACATAGCCATAACATAAATGAACTCCATATGTGCGTTTCACGTGATAGTGGCCCCAAAAAAAACATTGGTTTCATACAAAAAACATCACATCACACACACACACACACACCCATCCAACAATAAAATAAAACTACAACAATTCACCAACCCAAAGTGTTCGGCCAGATTTGCAAATCGGTTTCCCTGTACAAAATCCACAAAACATGCGGTGTTAAAATTTACCGGTGGCTGGCAGACTAAGGTCGTGAAATCGGTTCTTTAGGTTTCATACCCAAAAGATACATGTAATTATGGTCATATACGTTTACCCCTATAAGTTTACCATAAAATTCAAGCAAAGTAGGGTATCGGCAAATTCTATCCCACTTCATTTTAACTGCTGAAAGCTCAACCTTTTAAAGAATCTTTCAAAAAATCCACGCCACGAACTCGCCGTTTCCCTTAAGCGCAAAAAAGGTGCAGCTTCCAAAGTTTCCATCTTGATCACCACTTCCTGCTTCCGATTTTTTTTGCTGGCGGGGTGAGGTTGTTGTGAAAACCCTCCCCCCGGCAAAAAGAAAAAATACATATGTATACATAATTACATTTGTATATATATATACCCCTATAAATTTACATATCCACTTTAAAAAATGGTTGGAAACTGACTTTCTCTTTTGTGATGGCCTCTTTTCAAGGGCTACGTTAAACTTTGGGGGTGTAACTAATGGAATATCACATCACCAGTTTTGTCCCAGAAACATGCATCTTACCAAATTGCAAGGTACCTTCAAGGATGACAAGTTTCAAGTTTACCCAACCCAAGTTGTATTCATTTATCCAGAATCCAGGTGTGCCCCAACAGGTTTTGAGCAATGCTTGCAGTCAACACAACCATCAACGCAAGTAACTCATACAATCTCATACAGCTACACCCCTGAACTATTTATTTTAATGGGGAAATACATCTTCCAAGCATTGATTTTCAGGGGACATGTTAGTTTTCCGGGGAGTAATCTATATCACCAGCACTAACCCCACAATGAGGTGGTGGTCCTTGATGCAGATTAAACATCCCCCAAAGAATCACAACAGTCACAAGGCTTTTCGATCCTTCCTGGAAGGATCCTATAACGAAAAAAAACAGTACCCTCCAGGGGATTAACATATCCCACCTTGGGAAAAGGAAAATCATCTTCAAAATGCCATTTTGGGGGGATATGTTAGTTCCCTGGAGGGTACTCACGCCGCCACTTGGCTTGTCTGGCGAATAAACAAATTAATTCAGGAACAAGCAAATCAATATACTGCAGGTGAAACGTGTAGCAGAGCATGCATCTAGGACAAATGATACAGTCTGGCTGCTGGAAAAAAAAACATCGTTTGTCTGGAGGAAAAAAGACAAAAAAGGAACAAGTCTCCGGCGAAACTCCTAAACACCCAGTAGTATGCATCCATTGAGTTCCATATCATTCCAGTTACAACCCAACAGCCAAAATGAAAGTTGCATGTGAAGATCTGAATCACCTCATTATCCCAGTTCTTAAGGGATTCTACTAATTAATGTGGGACGAAACCTTAATAAAAAAACAGCGAAACGGCGGCTTAAGAACAGCGACACACATTCAGATCAACGGCCCCATCCGACCTCTTGCAAGACCCTCCAACTTTGCCTGGGCCGCGTGGCAAACTTGAACATCATTAACCTTTCCTCCCATATCCATAGGATCTATCTATGGTATATTTACCAACTAATTTACCATAAAATTCAACCAAATGTAGGTAAATATAGGATACATGGATACCATGGGCATAAATCATGGTTCCGTGAAAAATGGGCGTACCTCCCATAATAGGGTACAAGCACAGCCACCCATTTTGCCACCCATTTTCCACTACATTTATTAGGGGAGGAGAAAGAGTATCCTGCAAAGGAACTAGAGAAAAGAGACAATAAAATAAACCAGTGATCTTGAGATACACTTCCAATTAATAAATTTTGATAACATGGGTGCTTTGGACAAAAAACGCAGGCTGCCTGTCCTAAGACCAGTTTCATGACATAACCCAATTGACAAACATATCGATGTCTGGACTGCTAATTGAGTGCATATGATACCTGATACCTGTTTCTAGACTCCTTGAACAACGAAAAACATCAAGACTCTGTTGATTTATAATTGAATGGCTATTCTACTCTGTAGAACTGTCGTATCGCGCAGGATTTCCCTGCAAGAATCCATCAGGCAAAATGTTCAATCCCAAAATCTTGTCCTGTCCAAGTCAGTTCTACTTGATCATTCGACCTGTGGTCTCAATCGCTGATCAGTTGTTTCTTGGGTTGGTACAACCCCAGCAACAGGATCAAAGCAGCAAACACATGCATGTTGACAGCATTTGAAAGACCACGATGATTGCAACTTTCAAATATCAATGTAGATACCGTACTTGTAAACATACAGAGCGGTATATATATACATATATAAATTTAAATTTCTATATACACACATATCACAAGTGGATCTATCTAAATTTTATATAAACACTCCTGTGAACTAGTTCGAACAGTCCATTTTTGATCATTGTCTCGCAGGTTTAGGTCTTTTCACGGACGCCGCCTGACAATCTCCACAGGAATGTCCTGCAGTGGTGGCAGTGGAGACGAATTTTCGAGGGGCAAATCCCTCCAAATCAGTACGAATTTCCATTGTTTGAATCTCTAACCCCTGAATAACTTCCCATGGTTCATTGGTGAAACATTCTACTCGGAATCAAACATAGTAAGCTGGAACATTGGCCATGACATCCATGACACATCTCCTAGTGGAATGCATTGCTACTGTTGATGGGAAAACATCATAGTGCCGGGATGTTCAAAACCCTGCAAGTAGTGGGGAAAACGACCAACCTAAACTGGTTGGCTGGATATCGTATCTTCCATCAATATATCTCCGTCTACTAGAGGATAAGCGCGCAACCACCCTCAGATGTTTCTGTTGTAACAGGGGCCCCAAAACCGAAGCAAGGACTACTGTACAACTTCTATAGAAGTGGTATTTTCATATTATACTGGCCCCCCATACCAAAAAAAACAAATCATCTACAAAAAATCTGCCCCCCAGCACCTGTCACCCATGTTAACCTCCCTTAAACCCATGTTCACCTCCCTTAAAATACAACCCCCCTGTCCTTTACCATCTGGTCCGGCGTCATGGTGAAGTTGCCACGTCCAATGACTTCCATGGAGCCCTTCCCATTGGAGCAGTTTGTTTAGACAAGGTGGGCCCAAGAAAAGCAGTTCTAAGTAGGGGCCCAAATAGGTCCATTTATAGGGTTTTTTTAATGTTTTTTTTTAGGTATAACCCTGGGGTTTCATAAGATTCCGGATTGGTACTTGGATGTCCCGTGACGGAAGTTAGGATCAATGGTTAGTAATCAAATGGGTTGTAACTTGTAACCTACCTATAAACAGGGGAAAATATTGGGGTTATAACATACTGATCCTATCCTTTGATCCTAACTTCCTGGGACATCCAACTAGGGGCCCAAATAACTCCATTCATAGCGGTTATAAGGTATAACCCCACATGCCCATTTACTTTTGGACATTTATAGGGGCCCCATAGGTGCACCTACTACTCCCAGGAAAGCTTAACAGACTGTAGCCCATGAAAATTTGCCGCCGCCCCAAAAGGAAAGGATCGTCTTCCGGTCGCATCATCTTTCAAGGCGAGCATTTGGGGTGTATACACTCTGGTAAACTAGCATAACTGGCTGTAAAATGTTGACCCTTTGAAGATGTACACTTCCTATTGAACAGGATGTTTAATTGCTATGTCAGTTTACCAAACAATAAGTGTCAACATCTAAATCACATATAAGTGTTCCTTCCAAAAAATGTGGGTTGGTTTTCTGTACCTATTGGTTCTGAATTGAAATATCACTTTTTTTTGAAGCCCTTAAGTAGGGGACAAACTGGATTTAAGATTACATGGACCTGGATAGGTTTTTGGCTTCAGGAAACTATCCACTTTCAACAGCAAACAATTTTAACTGTCACACACCCCGGAAAACTAACATGGATACCCAAAATAGCCATATTTGAAAGGAGATACATACATGTTGAAAAAAACATCATTCTTGGTATCTATGTTAGATTTCGCGGGGTGTACACACTCGGAAGAGTTTCATGATATCAAATCATCTCACCTGAAATCATGGCTGGTCAACCTACCCCCATGTAAGGTACCCCCAGGAGAAGTAAAGCCTTAATAAGCCCTTATTAAGGGAACAACTATACTTAATAACCCCTTATTAAGGCCTTATTTGTCATGGGGGTACCTTACATGGGGGTAGGTTGACCAGCTATGATGAAATTTATTCACCGTTCACCGACCCAAAAACACCGAAAGATGTAATCCTGGGAGCCTGTGGAGAAACCTGACTAAGCTACCAGCTACCTTCCTAGGCTAAGGCTAAGGCAGTTAGAGCTGTTAGACACCTCCATGAAAATTGAAGAACCACATGCTTCACCACCAGTGGCTGGTGAAAGATGCATACACTTATACATATCACATACCTGAAAAGACACAACCATTTTTCCCCCAAACAATCTATGTACATGCTACAACTCAAGATCAATTTAAGCCAAGGTAGAATATCATATGAGACTCTAATTCCAACGAGTCTAACGAAAAGGTGTTCGTATCAAGGCCCCGTTTTTTAAAAAGAATGCATCCCAGTGGTCATCTCCTCATATTCTTAGGTGAATCTCTAAGCAACAAAATCACTGGAAGCCGTTAAACTTAAACTCTGGGAGTCCCAGAAAATTGATAGGGAAAAATGGTGGTAGGATTGGGATGGTGGCCCCTTAATGATCAACCCCCATATACACCTTATATCACACGGTTATTTATTGGGGCCTATATCAACTTTAAAGGGTTCCTTGGGGGGTTAAACAGCTAGGGCATATACCATCCCAAGGGATTTCCCACCATTTTAGGTGAGGTTTCTGGATGGTCACCGGTCACATATCTATCGATTGGTTGTGGATGAGAACCACCCCTCCAATTGAGTAAAACAAATATTCCCTAGGGATCCAATCACCTTTTGAGAATGGTAATGGAACCTAAATACCTTTCGTTTCGGAGGTGATTATACACCCCAATCATCAGAAGGTGATTGGATCCTTGGGGATTGAAGTCAACCCTTGGATATTCTGAACCGAAAAAAAAATCAGACCACCATGGGATGCTCTGCAAATTCATATTGGTAATAGTCGAAATATTATCAAATATTTAATTTCATCTATATAATTAATTTCCAAAACTCAGAAAAAGGGATCTGGCTGAACATCTTGCATGAAACACTCGCAAGGACTCTCGGGGGTTTGCCAATCCGTAGACACCACCATCATCATGTCGTTTCCAAACATATAAAAACTGGGCCAAAATGAAGGAGAGTTGGAAACTCGCAGCAGTACCAGTCTCAAGGGCCCAAACCTCTGACCTTCCTTCTGGTGATAACATAACAAACACATGATTTTTTTGGGTAACTCCCCCCGCCAACCCCGTAACAGTGGATTCCATGAAGGTTAATATTGGCCCCTTATTAAAATTTGAAGAGATTGGTTTATCAACCACTGTTGCAGGGTGGACCCACATGATCCCTTTATCATTGATGTCAATTGATGTCCATTGATCCTCCTCACCAAAAAAAAACGCATGCCTCATAGTTCTCCGGATCAGTCACATACACAGACCTGAAAAAAAACAGTTTTCACAAAAGGGGTGGAACTGCAGCAATTAGTTCAGAACATGTGACATGTGAACACCTGACCAAAAAAAGGGAGCAACTGGCTTGTGATGCGTAATTCATTGGAATTCAAACCATCCCATATATAGCAAATGATTCACCCCTCCGGGGTTCTGATACTGCGCCCAGGGGTGTGAATGTCTTAAAGTTCAACTTCGAGGTGCTGTCCACAAAAACATCTGTTAATCCAAACAGGCCCACAGGAACATGTTGAAACTCCCTCCAACTGACCATCCCAGAAAGAACTTGATCAACCAATGAACTTGTGACTCAGATTCCAAGCAAGGACTGCAACTGCTGAAGCAAAAAGTCTTTTCCTCATATCAAATTGCTTGCCTTTCAAAAGTCTGATTTCAGAAGTCTTCGACTAGTTTGGATTTTGGGTGGCGAAATCATTTCGAGGAAAATGCCTTCAACGGGCTCCAAATTCATTTATTGGATGTTTATAGGCATCCCACCTAGCAACGTACGGCAACAAATGTCCCTTTCGTCGTTCTCCGGGAGATGTTCACTGCGAAGCCAGCCATCTGAAAGATGTTTGTCAAATCGAATCATGTTTTGTTCGTCTAGGGGCAAAAAATATAACATGTTAGACATCACAAAGAATAAGACTCCTATATAGATACGATGATTATGTAGAAAGATGGCTTCAAAGAATCTTGATCCCGCTTTCCCCACGGGAATCATTTCACCTCTCCTTCTTCTTCCCTCTCCCTGGGGTTCCCGGTACTGTAGAAGGCTATTAGCAGAGGGAGCGGTCACCAATTCCTGCTGTGCATCGTGGTGTGCAAGGCATTCTGGGGAATTCGAGAAGAGCCTTCATGAGTAGAAAATGATTGATGAACCAACAAGGTGGGCCCTACCAGGTATAAATATAAATATATGTCAATACATATATATATATATATGTGTGTGTGTGTGCTATATGTACAACTCACTTCGGCTTGCATTTTTTCTCTTTTTCAAAACAACAAAAAATAAAAACACATACAAACACTAAAATACCGCAATACCCAAGAAGTCATTACCCTCCCTGAAACTAACATAGCACCTGAAAATGGATGGTTGGAAGACCACTTTCCTTTTGGGAAACCATCTTTTCAGGTGCTACGTTAGTTTCAGGGAGGGTATTTTCTTTTAAAAGAGTTTTTGGTCCAAAGGTCGGGCCTTGGGTCGAAGTACCACGTAGGTACCAGTAACCATGCCGATCCTAGGTGCGGTCTTATTTACCATCCGTTTGGAAGGGTGGCTTCAAGGAATCAGTGCCTTATGGTATGATTTTCCATACCACTCCCATAAGAATCCCTAAAGATATGGGAATAGTATGGGAAGCTTACCATAAAGGGGTCTGATTATTGGAGGCCCCTGGAATCACCATTGAACTAAGATGTGCTGATCGAAACCTGTGGGGGGGGTAGCTCCGAATCGCTCCCTGTTATGCTCCAAACGGCTCCAAATCGCTCCTTTCCAAGCACCAGCTGGCTTTTGTGGAGGTACTGCAATACTGAATATCCAATATTTTTTGTTTACGGGTTTTGAGTCATGCTATTATAAAAAAGGATCGGAACGATAAACAACTTATTTGATCGAATGCTTTTAGTGGCGAACCAAGGATGAAAACAATGTGTACCAATCATGTTTTTAGGGGGATAATTTAATCACTTGATTTGACAATGACATTCACCTTTTAAATCCAATGGAATTATCATGCTTGCGAATGATACATCTTTGTAAATCACCTAACCCCCTCAAGAATGAACGAATGTCACCTGAAAAGACACCACTTCAATCAAATAGATGGAAATGACCTGCCAACCAGCACCTTTCAAGAGATATGTTAGTTCATTTTTTTGGGGTACCATCACAAGTAACAAGAGCACTGGTACCCTCCACTATATAGCTCCTTCACACCACATGTTCATCAAACAATCGCCTGAAAAATTGAAACTTCACTGAGCTACCTGGAATTGGTATGAAAAAGTCATCCTTGACGCTATGGTGAACTGCTAGCAGTGAGAAATCCGCTGATTTCAGGAATGGACATTCTTAAAGACACGAGTTTATGAAGTAAGATGTGAAATTTACTCCTCTTCCTTGAATTTACTCCTTTTGTTTTTTAAACCTCCCTGCCCCCAATTTTGGCTCCCTTTCACCCTACCCATGATTTTGCTAGCGGAATCCACTACAAAAGAAGCTTTCCTGCTAACGTACGAGGAAGAAATAACCAGTGCATGCTTGACCCCAAGACCAAAACAAACAGAAAGAGCCACTAGGAAACACTTGGTTGCAGTTCATAATGTCTATCTCTGCATGTCATGATGGGCCCAAAAAATACATGGATAAAATTGGATAAACATCCATTTCAACCCAACCAATCTTGAGATCAACATCTCTATGTTTTCTCAATCAAGTCATCATCAAACCATCATCTTTGTGTTCAAACCAACATTTTTGAGATCATCACCCCATTTTTTTCTGAAAAATCAATTTGTTTTGCAACACAACCACAAGCAACAAACCATCTGGCCAAATTATAATATTTCACAAACCCAGATTTCCCTGAAATAAGGGGATTTCCCTTACTAAGCCACCATTTGGGGTGAGGTCGTGTGAGGTTGCTATAATTTGACCAGAACCATCATTTTTATGCAACGGACTCCAAGTTGCTGCGTATGATCTCCCATTCGCACCACGGAGATGGATTTCACGGCCAGCTCACTGCTCATACTTTGCCTTGGATGGAGGCAGGGTAGGTCAACCAACCTACCTCCAAGGTACCCCCCCAACTTGGAGGATCATCCCAGTTAGTAAGCCCCATTTATAAGCCATTTATATAGGCCATTTGGAAGGGGTCCCATAACCCCAAGTTAGGGGACTTAGGATCACCATGGCTATTAAACACTTACTAAATGGAATGATCCTCCAAGAAGAAGCAAGGCCTTCATTAGCGGATCATTAGCCATTGGTTTCCCTTAACAAGGCCGGCTTTTTTCAACCCTTATTTCTCAGGGGGATAACGTAAGTTTTTTTAATTGTGGTGGGGGGTGGGGGAAAGGTTGGTGCTTGGAGGATCATCCCCAGTTAGTTATGTAGGTAGTATGTTGTGACATGAAAAATGATATAATCCATAATATAAACCTGTGCCTCTTGAGAGCTAGGTGTAATAATGGAATTTCTCGGAGCCCGGACTGCACTACTGCGAACTGCACCTGCGGCCTAGCACAAGGACGATCAGTTGCTCAAACTGAAGGACTAAACCCCAAGTGGTGTTTGTGAGAAATAGGAGGGACAATTTTACCCTTTGAAAACTAAGATGACAATAAAAAACAACAACCATTTGAAGATGTATCTCCTATACTAAAAATGGTGGGGTTTCCATTGTCATGTTAGTTTTCAGGGGTGTAGAACCCCTTGAAGAAAAAAACGCATCAGGAATTGCTTACGCCCCCAAAATTCACATAGAACCAAAAAAGGGAAAGGTTTGGTTCAGATGATTTTCCTTTCCAACATGAATGATTTTCACCTTTCACCCCTTTCGCCATTCATTTTTCCTGGGGTGAAACAACACACAGCCAGTTGCAGGAAGTCGTTCGTTGGTCCACCCAGTCAGCCAGGTGGTGGTGGTTTGACCTCGCCTCCCTGTTCCCATCGCTTGCACCAGGTGATAGTTACTCCGTTGCTCTGTTGACTCCATGGTGAACTGCGCGGGAAAGAAAACGGTGTGGAAATCATGGCGCTGAGGTTGCAATGGGAATTTTTTGGGGAGAGTACCGAAGATATATACCAACATATGCCACCTATATATGGGAGGGCTATATATAATAGTGGTTGTATGGGGAAATGTGGGGCAATATCTTAATGGGAACAACTGCTAGGGTACCCATTTAAGGGTACCCAAAAATTCCCTTTGAAGTTTATATAATAAACGACATGTGACACATGTAGACAAATGTATGACAACATCATGAGAGTCACAAGGAGATCATGTCCTTCAGGAGCACTTTTTTCTGAAAAAAAAATGTGCATAGTAAATTGGACCGTTTCATGGTAATTCAATTCCTAGTGATTACAATTTTCACCAAACATTTCAGGTACCTAAAATGGAGGAATCCTCACCTATATAAGCTGTATGTACGGCTTATGTAAGGGAAAACCCACCCCCAAAATAGCCTTATAAGGTTCAGTACCTCCATTTTAGGTACCTGAAATTCTTGGTGAAATTTAGAGTCTCCAAGACTCCAAAAATGTATGAGAGGTTTCATCCAGTGTATCGGATGAATTCTGAAATTTCCAAGTTGATGGAACTATCCAAACAAGCTGGTAATGGTGGTGATGGTTGGGGAGTTGTTCATACCCGGATGAACATTGATCTTGGACCCTGTCCCCGATCCCGATCCCAGAGTCCCAAAAGATGGTTGATGGATGTTGATGGGAGCCCAGGAGTCCCCCCACTAAATCAAATGGTGATTATTTGGTGACTCTTACAGTTCTAGGATTCTTAAGGGGGGGTGTTCAAGGGGAGGGGGCAACTGGGGAACCCTAAGGATTCTGTTTGGGAAGATTGGGGAACCTTAGGGAACATTAGAAATGATTAGGGGAATCACCACCCCCCTTAAGAATCCTATTATTAGGCCCAGGTCAGAACCCAACATTGATCAACATATAGATGTGAAACAAAGAACTCTGATTCAGTTCGTACAATCATCTAACGAATGAACCTTGAAGCTGGACACACTGGAATCTTCAAAACGCACTTGATTTTTTTGAATTTGAGAAAAAAACAGCAGCAACAACAACAACAACAACCACAACAACAACAACCACCTCAACAAACCATTCTGCTGGTGTTATTTTTGAACCAGATTTTTTTTCCACCAGGCTCCTGTTCTAAACTAAGGCGTCCATAGAAGTTAGTAATGATCGTAGTGAATTGGTTTACCAGCTATCTTATGGGACTTACGATCTACTTACAGGATTCCCATCCCAAAAGGCTGCGACGAAAATCCATCCCAACAAGTTCTCCAGGGTCAACTCCTTCCACGTTTCCCAAATCCACGTTTTCCAAAGGCCTTGCTTCCCTGGCGTAAGCTTTCAGTGCAAAAGAGAGACAACAAAAACCATGGCTGTTGAGCTAAGATGTGATGGTAGAGCTTTTATGACATAACCACCAAATCCCCTAGTATTCTCATCCTTCAAACCCTAACAAATACCCCACGATTTTGCCACCTGGGATTATTTATTTCCACATATCCTCCAAATTTCCATTCATCGGGACCTATATAAATCACAACCCCGAATAAGGTAGCGGGGCTAATGAATGATGAAATTTGGTGAGTGAGACAATACTATACGTTGATTGGTCGAAGCTGAAGGTTCTTTATTTCTTTTCTAGTTGGAGGTTGAACCAACCCATATGAAAAATATGCTCGTCAAATTGGATCATATCAATCCCCAGGTAGGGCTGAAAAATACAAATGTTTGAAACCACCAACTAATCAACGGTCTTTTTAATTTTAATGAATCTCCAACCTGGTTGGTGCGAAGCACCCCCACATAAACACATAGCTGCGATCCTTTGCTTGGACCATTTAGGATTGGGAAATGGTCATCCAGGCTTGGGGAGATTCCCGCAGAATGAGTACACCTCCATGACACCTGGACCCCCACACCCCCGCACACAAGTCGACAAGTCCAAGCAAGAAAAAGGCAACCAGCAACAAAAAAAACATGCCGTGGGCTGACACGTCGGATGCGTGCCCTGAGCCAGCACAACCAAGTGTCCCCTAACAAAACCTTTTGGAAAGCTAATACTCATACCATCCATGTATGGTATATTTAACATACATTTACCAACAAATATCAACAAAAATGCAGGTAACTTACTAACCGTGAGAAATCCCATGGATTGTATGGGGATAGATCTTTTCCCAAACAAATTGCGGGTTTTTTCGTTCAAATGAATTTCCGGCTTTCCAAGAGGTGATCCCGGGCACACTTCCAGCCCTTCCAGAGTGTCATGAGTCCATTTTTGGTGTTTTTCATTGGTTCCATAAGGGGCTCCGGGTGGTTTGGATTCCCTGGGATTTTCCCTACTGTTGATGGTTCAGAAATGCCATTCCCAACCACCGTTTGGATGTAGTCCAAACCTTGTAAATAATGGTAGATAAACTACCAACCTCAACTGGTGAACGCCTGATTTCTGAACCACCAACAGACCGATGGCGGGCCCGAAGCACCAAAAAGAAGTTGAAGCCGATCGGTTTTTTTTTAAGAAAGAAAACGGAAAAAAAATCGTCCATTTTTTCGACGATTCGACTTTGAAAATGCTTTTTATGGGATTCCAACTTAAAACAATGGATGTTAATATAACCACCATTGCTGAACCCTAAGGGTTAAAAAATCATGGGAATTGGGGAAAAACCCTTGCTTTTAAATGGTGGTGGTTTCGCCCAGGGCTTTGTGAGAATTTGTTTGACTCATCCAAAACGGAGCTGGTTGCGGTGACGTACCAAGGATGTGCTTCTCAAAAGTACCCCCAACCCAGGGGCGTTTTTCGACCTATGCCATCCTCAGAAATTTCCGGACATGAAATCCGGGGATGATTTTTTGTTCCACGGGATCCCCCCAAAAAAAATCATGACTTGGTTAGGTTAGTTATATTTGCCATTATTGGCCTATGAGCCCCTGTAAGTTGAAAAAATTGATCCCTGGGTGAATAATGCGGGTTGCTATGGGCCTATCTATCGCTTCAGACATCCCCAGTGAGCTGCCTTCCACCTGTGCCAAAGCAGCTTCAACCTCACATGACCCTATGGCTTGAGCGTTCTTTTGCTCAACAACTCAAACGCATCTCTGATGTCACCAAGGTGCGAAGCATCCTAGGCAACACGACACCGGACTCTGCCAATCTTCTACCATCTATACTGTGGAAAGTCAACGTTTGAAGACCTGCTGGCCATGTAACATTGTCCAGGCTCTGATCAAATTCATCACCAAAAGTCAAACTTTGANCACCAAAAGTCAAACTTTGCAGGCCTGCTGGCCATGACACTTTGTTCAGGCTCTGATTGAATCTGAAACCAAAAGTCAAACTTTGAAGGCCTGCTGGCCATGTCACATTGTTCAGGTTCTTATCGAAATGCTCACCAAAACTCAAACATTGAAGGCCTGCTGGCCATGACACTTTGTTAAGGCTCTGATTGAAAGAATACCCAAAAGTCAAACATTTTTGGTCTGCTGGTAATCTCACATGATGAAGTTCCTGATTGAAACTCCCATCAAAAGTCAAGGTTCGAAGGCTCTTAGGCAAATTGTGCAGCAAGGCAGGCTTTTCGCCACTCAATCCGGCCACTTCTGTAATCCCCGTCAGTGAGAACTCTTCATCTTCGACGTTGCATCCGTGGGCAAAACGCAAGGCAGCCAGCAAATTGACGGGCATGTAGGTAGCCGAAACCTGTGCCCTTTGACCCCCAAGTCCTTGTTGTTGCAGACTTTGATTCAGTGCAAGCTTTGACTTATGGGACACAACCAACTGAAGGCCCGGCTTGCATGGAACTTTGTCCAAAATCGACTTCCACAAATCCCGACCGAGCATGGAGTCTAACACATTCAAGGTCAACATGCATTCTCCACTCAGGCTTAGCACCTCAAGCTCTATGAGCCCTTCTCCCACGCCGCTGGTTTTGCCATTGATGCGGCGACGCTTGTTTTGCGCCATGGGTGCAGCTCGTAAACTACCTCCTAGTGGATGAAGATCAAGCCATTTATTGCATCACTGCCATGAGACTGGGTATAGCATTAGCATGAAATGCAAACAAAAACAAGAACTAGAAGAACTGAGTTCTTGTGTTTCACTGTGTGTTTGATTCATAAAAGCTAACAAGTCATTGTCCATTGATGTCTACTCGAGATTTAACGTTTCTTGTTTTGTAGATATCTGCGTTCTGAAACCTTCATGCAACAGCTTCATTCACACATCAGTTCTTCCCAAAATTCTTCAAGTCATGATTCTTTTTTCAGACATATGTTTTTCCCCATGGAAAGTCACCGGAAAACCCGGAAAAACTCACGTGAAAAAACGTGGCTTTCATTTCTTCTGCCTTGGAGTTCCTTTGATGAAAGGGATCGTTTAGGGGTAGCCGAATTGAATCCCAAAGGCCAATTTACACACCACCAATGTACCATTAGTTAACCCTGTTCATTCTTAAACTGCTGATCACCTGCCCACTTGGTCACTTGCTCAATCTCTGTTGTCACTTGCTCGTCCGTTTCTCACCAATGGAATCCCTGGCCATCTATCCAAAATGGGTTGGGCTCCAAAAATTCATTTTGACATGATATATAACTGATATGGTTATCGACACCGTATGCTTCTCCATTCCCACAAAATGAAAGCTCATAAAATGTATACTCTTTCTCCCATAATCATGGAAGTGGAAAATAGCTATATTTGAAAGGTAACTACTATTACAGGGACCCATTTTTGACTTCCATGATTCTGGGAGGAAGTGTAAACATGTGACACTTCTTGTGCAAACAAAAACCGTTCCCTTGAGAACCAAAAACCCCAAACCCGCTGCTGAGTTCTTCCGACATCGCAGCCCGACGTTGCATGCGAGACTCTCGTGCGTACTGAGCGGAAGGGAGGTTGAACCAATGCAACTTTGGTGGGTCGGGAGGCCGCAGGCCAATTGGGGTGGCCTAAGGTGGCCTACTTGGAGGATCATCCCAGGACTTGTAAGTAGTTGGTGGATCACCCCCATTTACAAGCCATGAAGTTCGGCCATTTGGAAGGGGTCCCATAACCCCAGTAATCGGGGACTTACGATCACCATGGCTATGAACCACTTACTACATGGAATGATCCTCCAAGTAAGGACTATGGATCCACATGTAGGAAACATCAGGTACCTGGACACTCCAAGGAAATGGATGGTAAGTAAAGGTGTCATTTAAGCAACCCCTTCGACTCTTCAAACACCACCCCTTTTCGAAGATCAACATGGATTGAATCTGACTTTGCAGTGACTTTTTGTCGTCCGAACCGGGAGTGAATTTCATATTGAGAACTCTTCTGCTAGAAAAGGCTGTTGTTAGCCCAAAATCTTTCAGTGGGAGAAGAGATATACAGTATATATATATATATCAATATTACATATATATACATATAATACATATATATATAAATATATAAATATAATACATATATAATACATATATATAATATCCCATTCACATACATACATATGTATACATAATTTATCTACAATTGGTTACAATATTGTTTTCCTTCTGGTTTTTCAGCTGCTGGTAACCAAATGACCAGCTTCCAAAAAAAAGCTGAACCCTGAGCCCCGGAACCATGCCAGCTTCCACAACCTCGTTGCTCAGTGTGATGGTGTGATGTGAAGAGTTACCCCGTTACCCCGGGCATGAATTACCCCTATCCCACCAAACGGGAAAGCCGGAAAATCATCGACTCAAAAGTGACATTTTAATGGGGTGTATATATATATATATATATATATA